>PVKU01010563.1:25189-51105 GCA_004027475.1 Anoura caudifer | reverse complement strand
GCCCCCAAGCTCTCGTCTGAAACCCCCGAAGAACCTCTTCCCCACCTCACCTCTCCCTCCTCCCTACTTGGCTCCCTCTCCACGTGACCTCACCCCTCTGTCTCCTTCGCCTCCAAATGAAGCCCTCCTCAGGACCCTCCCCCCTCCCCAGTCAGTCATACATGATCCCTCACTGACTCCACTAGAACCTACCCTTTACTTTGTCCACTCCAGGAGGTCTCAGGGGCGGAGAGAATAATTCGAATCCATGTGCCATTCTTTCTCTCTCGGGGGCTCAGGTTGCTCTTGACTCTCGGGCCACAGGGCCTCTAGCCCCCGGGCCTCAGGCTGCCCAGGGGCTTGCTACCCTGCTCTTCAGCCGCTTTTCTTTATCGCCGCTACGGCATCTTCGGGCAAAAAAAAAGCTTTGCAAAAGTTCGATCCGGGACCCAGGGGCTACTTATCCCCCTGGCCAGGAAACATTTTTGCCACTGTTGCAGCTCACTGGACTTCCCTGGGCGACAGTCACCGCCCTCTGCGCTGTCAGCAGCCCCCGAGCAGAACCCGGGACGCTGACTTGCATCCAACTCTTTATCTCCAGCAATTTGAAACGCAGTGACTATGGTCTCACCAGCAAAGCTGTCCTGCCTTTCTCACTTTGGGATCAAGGAGATGCTGCGTTGTGGGAGTGAGGAATTTCAAAGTATTAGGCCTATGTTCGGAAGTAGAAACAATGAGATCTGAAATGAGTGTTCTGGTTCTGCCTGGGCTCTGAAGAAAAGAGGCAGTTCCTTCCCTGGGCCCAAATCGTTGGGTGTCCCTACATGAGTGGGGGCCTTGCAGGGATGTCTGGGGTCAATCCCTGAGACGTACAGGGGCCTCATAAAGAACTCCAATCGCACACAGTAATTAAACTTCGGCTTGTCTGGGGAAGTGCACATAAGGACTGGTCACCCAGCACCTGGAGCCCCCTGTGGCTGTTTCAGACAGGGGAGAAACTGAGACACGTTAAGAGAGTTAGGGATGACCAAAGGGGTAATGGCCTTTGGGAGCCCTGCTCACAAGCAACACACTTTGACCCACTACTTGGATTCCTTAGCCTTTTCTGCCTCCAAACTTGGCCAAGAAAAAGTTGGTTTGAATCATTGACCCATTGTGAAATTGCAGCATCTCTCTCCCCAGGTGACTTTTAGCAACTCAATTTGCATCCGAATACCCCTTGCAGAAACTGAAGGGGGTGAGCTATGTTATGTCTACTGGGCAAATGTCTTGCTTTCTCTCAAGAAATCACCACACCCCTCGGGCACGGGTTGAGCATTTAAAAGCCACAAGGGCGCTCACCGCAACAAAGGCACCTGTGGGAGGTTAAGTTGAACGTGGACTGGCAAAGAACACTAGGTTTCCCGACAACCGCAAGCAAAAATCCACACAACAAGAGGTACACTGTAAAAGCATTCACAGTCCCATCCCTGCAGCACATTCCCCACTTAGGTGTAGTTTTCGAGAAGAGAGTTAGCCTGTAGTGGAAGTCCTGGCTTTTCCAGGCCCTGTTCTTCTAACTAGGCCTTTTTGTTGGAATTTGCCTCCCTCATGAATCTTTTCTCCTTTCTCTGACCACTCCGTTTGCATCTCTGACTACTCTCATGCCTATTTGCTTTACTAGGTAATTGCTGTGTTTGTTTTCCAGCCAAGCAGCCATCTAAAACCATACCTTTGATCTCTACTTCGCAGCAGGAGGTGATAACATTCCTTACCTGCCTAACCCAAGCCTTGCATTCAGTTTCAGTTTCTTATTGAGCTTGGCCCCACTGTGCCCATGTTAACTAAAAACAAAGATACAAAGGGAGAAAATCTCATCTCCTCCTTGACTGTAGAACTCAGAAAAGAAAATGACAAATTGAGTCTTTGGACTACTGTTAACCTCTAGACCTAGGGGCTACTGTAGGTCCTGAGAACAATAGAGTAATTAACTCGGTACTCAAAAACAGCGGGGTACCTGCCTCTCCGGTGCTGTGGGGGAAAAATAACTTTTTAAACTTAGGTGGGTTATTTTTTTCAGCTGTGTCTGAGGCCTGACCCTGACATCTCTGTCGGTTTTTTTTTTTTTTCCAGCCTCTGCTCTGAGCAGAGCAGGGGGTGTGACACCCTAAGGGCAGTCCTGCTGCTAGCACCTCAACTCCCAGGATTTTTGTGATGCTGAGAAACCGCAGCTTATGGTGGGGGCGGTTCCCTTCTCTAGATGTGGCCGTTTTCCAGCCAAGCTGCCATTTAAGACTACAGTTTACAATCTCAACCTACTTCCCAACTCACTCCCCCAACTTCTGTATTTTAATCCAATAGATCCCAAGACGGAATGACCCAGAGCCACATACGTGGCAAATATTTTGCCACAATACAGACCTTTCTTACTAGATTAAATGGTATTGTATCAGCCTCCAGTCCTAGCAGGAATTATACCAAATGACTAGTGCCATTCTCTCTCTCTGACTCCTTCCTGGCGAAAAGTCAAACTTATAAAAAGGCCTTGAAATCTGCAGAAAGGGGCCCTAGAATTCCTCTGGCTGTTAATATGTGACTTAATACTAATGACTCACTCAGTCCTCCCACAGACATAGGGCCTCTCCCCTGAGTGTGTCCTCTGATCCCTAATGAAATATGACCCATCATTAAAGCCTTGCAAACACCTTCCATATTTTGATTGATATAATTCTTGACATTCCTACTTTCACAAGTAACTTGCCTGTGTCCTCTGGACTCTCCTTCTGGCTTGTATGGGGCTCTTCCTCCATCATTCTCTCATACTCACTAGAACTCCTCATTTCTTCTTTGGAAAGTTGGAAAATGGGTCTTGAGATCCTCCTCTGACTGATCCTTTTAAGCAAAAGTTTGGACCTTTCTTTGACCTCTTAATCTTCACCTTTGTCATTCCAGCTCTATGTATTAGTATGTTGGTGCTGCTGACTCTGATCCTCTGGGCAGGGTTAGTCTGCTTGGGCATATTTTCTTGCAGATGTTCCCAGGAGAATCTGAGAGGGATGATTGAGTTTCACGTGTTGGCTGAAAAATTTCTCAGTAGCTAACCTACAACAATGCAAGGAAAGACTGGGAAACGTTTCTGAAGATCCCACATGCTTTATTAATAAATTCCATATCTTAACCCTTGCCTTTGATATGGCCTAGAGAGACCTTTACATAGTTCTAACTACATGTTGCTCTCCAGAAGAAAAGCGACTAATTTGGGAAGGGGCCCATAAACATGCAGATCAATTACATGCTGAAGACCCCAGCAATGCAAGGCCTGCAGCTGAGGCTGTCCCAGATCATGAGCCCAACTGGGACTATAATACACCAGGAGGAAACAGAAGTAAATCAATCATGATACAGTACTTATTGGTTGGAATGAGGGCCTGTATCAAAAAGCCAGTGAATTATAAGGTCAAAGAAATAACACAAGAAAGGGAAGAGAACTCTGCACTCTTCCGCAACAGACTAGTAGAAGCCTTTCAGAAATACACTAATATAGACTCATCGTCTCCAGAGAGACAGGTATTAATAGGGCAACACTTTATAACCCAAGTGGCCCCTGATATTCATAAAAAGCTTCAGAAGTTACAAATGGGGCCCCAAACCCCTTTGGCACAACTGATAAATGTTGCCTTCTCAGTCTTTATCAATCGAGACTTAGAGGAGAGACAGGCCAAGCTATTTGTATTAGCTCTTAGTGACAACATTGGCTATAGTCAGCCACCTCAAGGTAACCTGGGAAAGCCCCAAAGGTGTAGAAGGCACAAGGATCAAAGGTACTTTAGGTGTAAATGCCCTAGACAATGGGCAAAAGAATGCACTAAGCCACCCCAGGGCCATGTCCCAAGTGCAAAGAAACAAACCTTGATCCCTGGCACTGGAAGGTAGACTGCCCCCATTCCCAGAGTGGAAAGGGGTCATCTCCTATGCCATGGCAGCACTTGAGGGCTGAGGGTGCCAGGTAGCAGGTTGGCCCAGCCCACACCAGCATCTCAATCTCTAATGAAGAACCCCGGGTGAATCTTGACGTGGCAGGTAAGAAAATTAATTTTCTTGTTGATACTGGGGCCACTTACTCTGTCCTCAATTCATATGCTGGTCCTCTCTCTTCTAACTCAAGAAGCATTATGGGAATAAAAGGAAAATCTAAAACTTATTTTTATATACCCCCTATCACTTGTCAGTTTGAGAGCCAAATTTTTAAACATTCTTTTCTAATTATTCCATAACGCCCCATAACATTGCTAAGACGAGACCTGTTGGCCAGACTAGGAGCTATTCTGAAGTTTCAGGGGACCCCAGATAAGGTCCTTATAATTATGCTAGCCTGTAAAGACAAGAAAAAAAATAATATCCCAGAGCAAATTTTACAAGAACCAGATCCCTTAGTTTGGGACTCTGGGGTTCCTGGCAGGACCAGCACAGCCCAACGAGTCCAAACCTGCCTAAAGCCTGGGGTAGTTTATCCCCACAAGAAACAATATCCCATCAAGCAGGAGGCTTTAGAGGGTCTGCAGCCCATCATAGAAAAGTTTATTACACACGGGCAGCTGGTACCCTGTCAGTCCCCCTGCAATACTCCAATCCTCCCTGTTCTTAAGCCCCCAAAAAAATACCGGTTAGTTCAAGACTTAAGATTAATTAATGAGGCTATCGTCCCCTTACATCCCCTTGTGGCCAACGCATATACTATCCTCACCTAGGTACCAGACTATGCTCAATGGTCTACTGTCTCACACTTAAAAGATGCATTCTATTGTATCCCTGTTCACCCAGATTCCCAGTGCCTGTTTACATTTGAGTGGACAGACCCCAAAACAATGGCCCATCAACAATATACCTGGACAGCACTGCCACAAGGATTTAGAGACAGCCCCCATCTATTCAGGAAAATATTAGAAAAAAATCCAAAAATTTACAACTACAAGAAGAAACATTCTTACAATATGTAGACAATATCTTAATCTGTTAGCCCCTTGAAGGAAGCCTCAGATCATAACACTGTCCTAACTCTGAACTTCCTTGGGGGCTGGGGATATGGAGTCTCTAAAAAAGGCACAAATTTCCAAGCAAAGAATAAACTATTTAAGATATATCTTAACTGGAGGATCTAGGCAGCTGTCACCAAAAAAATAATAAATAAATAAAATAAATAAATAAATAAATAAATAAATAAATACAATTGCTGAGCTAACACCACCTGCTACCAAACAGAAACTCCGCTTTTTCCGGGGAATGGTTAGGTTCATATTTCTAGGATAAGGCCGGCTCCTGCTGATCCAGATCATTTTTCAGACCAGCAGAGGAATCCAGACTCCACAGACACCTGTGAGCTGGTAACAGACCTCAAATTCCTGTTCAGAAGGAAGACAACTCAGACAGCAGGGTGACACCACCTGCTCCTGTGCGCAGGCAGAGGACCCCAAGCTCCTCTTCCACAGGACTACTCCTAAGTCTGATAAGTAGCTTTCTATTTCACCACTTAACCCCTTTTGCTTATGCTAACCATCTACGAATTAGTTGATCATATGGCCCAGTCTTTAAATTATTCCTGTTGACTTTGTCTTCCCATCTGTAATTGGGGCTATGTTCAGCCACTGGCACCGGAACAGTGGAGAAACGTCTGCAACCCTAGATGAAAAGACTGTACATTCCAGCCCATGGGACATAATAGCCACTCAAAACCTTGGCTTCCTTAATTTTTTGCAAAAACACATCCGCAAAATTTCTCACGTCACAGTAAACCAAGTGCTCCTCCAACCCTATTCCCCTTCCCAACTGACCCTCCGGCCTCTGAACCCCCATCCCCTCGCGGCCCATAAGTCACCAAGAAGTAGCCAGATGATATCACTTCGCCCTTTATCCTATCAAAGAGGTCGCAGTGTAAGGTTGGCAGGGAAAACAAAGGAGGCTGTGCCAGTTCCCACACGAAGAAGCTGAAACCTGAACCCAAACTTACCCCAAAGTCATGTGACACCTCACCCCACCTGCATCACCCCTTACTCACCAATCCCCATCGCCACACGACCCTCACCCGCGTTTTTTTTTTCTACAAAACTCCTTCCCAAGAACAAAAGACTGCAACTTCCCTGGCCTACGTTCCACCCCCCACCCGTGAACTTCGCCCGGAGGCAATCGCAATAAACTTTTATTTGCCTGACTTGTGGCTCACTCTCGTTCTCCCTCGGCAAATACAATCTTGAATGAAATAAATTTGAAGAATTTGTACTGTCAGACATAATACTTACTAATATTGCTCTAATACATTTTTGGTACAAAGAAAACCAAATAGATCCATGAATCACAATAAAGTGTGCAGAACATACATGTGAGCACTTGATAAGGGACTAATGACAGAGCAGTGAGGAGAGGCTGGCCTTTGCAAAGAATGCTCTTGGGTAGGTGGGATGGCCGTGTATAAAACACACCGTGTGGGGCCCTCACTGCAAACCACACAAATGTCAATGCCATCTGGGTTGTAGACATAAAGCTGAAAAAGTAAACCAAAAGCTATTCATACATAGCAGAGAAAAATTGCTCCTTATCTTAATAGTGTAAGCAAAATATTTTGTAAGTAGGATACATCAAATAAAATCGTGTTTTCTGCTCTTATCAGGGAATGTTCTTAATATACGAAACTACTCTGCTTCCTATCATTTGTTCATGTTCTTTTCTGTGTGTTTGATCTTGATGTACAAAGTTCAAAAGAAAGTGAATATTGAAATTGTAAATGCCTTTAAAAAATGCACCTGGTGAATATTATATTACTTTTGTAAATTTGTATGTACTGAGAGGATGAGGAATATGAGTGGTAAACAGTATATATTGTGAATAATTCAGGGGTCACAATTTGTGGTGAACTCATACTGAATATTATTCCAAAGGACTGCATATGTGATGGTCAATATAAAAAATAAACTAGCTTCATAAGTATTTATTGAGAACCATTCAGTGCCTAAAATAGGTCCTACAACATAGAAAGCATCCAGTAAATGTTTTTTTTTTTTGACTGATTTAAATAAACAGGGTGGCATAAAAGTAGTTTGACAGTTATGAGTATGAAAAACACAGCTTATTCTTTCATTATTATTTATTTATTATATTATTTTCCATATGAACATCTGTAAACCTACTTTTGCTCCACCTTTCAGTACCTCGCATAGTATTTTTATATAAGGTACTACAGGAGTACTTAAACCCAGAAATATTCCAAAGAATAAAATTTGAGGCATAGTACTATAAATAAGAAAATTAAAGTCAGAGTTGCCCAAGATTCTACAACTAAAAAGGGACTCAAACCCAAATTATAGAACACAAAGACCATGCACTGTCCAATATTCTAATCTCACTCTCTTTAAGGACAGAATATTGTACAAGGTATTATAAAGGAAAATATTTAGAACTCCATCATAAAACAGTTGAAGCCCTAAAATGCAGAGGAGCATCGAGAAAAACTCCTTTCCTAGATGTTTCAGAAATCACCTTTCTAAATAGTGTAAAAACATGAATATTTTGCATGGGTCAGTTATAGAATGTCTGTATGTCAAAAGCCGCTTTCCCTCTACCTGAATCTTTAATTCATCTTTGCTATTGTCTCAAAAAATAAATTTCAAAACTAGCTCATATTCAAAGCTTGGGTCCCCTAATATTGCTCCTGATATCTTTTTTACTAGCTCCTTTCCCCTGATTTTGAAATCTTGCATCAACATCCCTCACACCCCTGCGAGATCCTAGGTGGTTTTCTGATCTGGCTTCTTCATTATTGTTTCTGAATCATCCCTATCCTACAAGTTCAGTATCTTTCTTTATTTGGGTGAGTTTCTTATATTCCAATTCTCCACAATCTAACTCCAGCCATGGAAGTGTCTTTCAGCCAACTTCATGCCCACCTTCATTTGAAGAGAAGATTGATGCTAATAGTACATGTCTACCTATGTCTCTAAGTCTATATAGCTAATGTACTAATGCAGTGTTTACTTACACAGGTAATTTTACAAGCACTTTTCCAATTTTTTTATACATTTACCCAAGAACTATACACATTTGAATTCAAATTAACAAATTTTATTAAATACTTTCTATATTCAAGAGAGCATCAGGGATAGACAATGTATATGATATAGTCCATCCAAAATTGCATTTTAATATACATGGCAATCTGTACGCAAAATGTTAGCATAATAAAATCACATTTAAAATTATGTAGTGTGTCAAAATTAAAGAAAAAAATGAAGTATTGTGGGAATTCCCTTCAAATCCTCCTGGAAACAAGTTTTAGAATCTCCCTCAAAAAACATATATTTTTATCTCTATTTGGTCCTTTCACTTTCCTTACAATATTTTAAAACTTTCCTTCCCATATGTTATTATATTAGAAGCATTTTGTGAAAGACAACTTTTAGTCTTGTTCAAGATTATATTTCCAGGGATTAACACAGCATCTAATTAATGGTACGTCCTTAAAGTGTATTTATTGAGTGACTGAATTGCAGGTGGCACACGTGGTGCCACAAGTTACTAATGGCATTTCTAGAATAACAACAATTATTCGTAAATTATAGCAGAATTACTGTTGTTAAGACAGTTAACTAAATCAAAACATTCTTGATCGATACAAATACTTATTGAATCCATCCACTGCACATGCATTCCCATTAAGTAGAGCTCCAAAGACCATCTCACTGTCAGAAAAATAATGACCTTCATGCAATATTTTCTACAATTAGGTCATAATTAAGTTTGCACACTCTATTGTTCAGTCATTGAAATTCATTGCACTATATCAGTGCCGTACAAAGATCCTAACTCATCAGGAGGAGGTAATTATAGAAAAGAAAATCAAGTGAATCGTATTACGTGAGTCTTTTATAGACTTTAAACTGTTTACATAAAATGCACAAATATAGTGCTTATTTATAAGAATTTTTCATTTGATTTTGAGAATGTTTTTGTACATTTTCATTGAGAAAGATATTTTTGTTACTCTGTTATAAAGTAACTTTTAAAAATAGTTCTGTTTCTTTTTTTATTGTTGTTCTTGTACAGTTTTCTGTCTTTTTTTATTGTCGTTCTGTACAGTTTTCTGTCTACAGTTTTCTGACTCCCATCCCAGCCTACCGCCCCAGCCCTCCCCACCTCCCTCCCATATCCAACCCCCCTAGTTTTTGTCCATGTGTCTTTCATACTTGTTGCTCCAAACCCTTCCCCATTTCCCCTGAAATTCCCTCCCCTCTCCCTTCTGGTGACTGTCAGCCTGTTCTCAATTTCAGTGTCTTTGGTTATATTATGCTTGTTTGTTGGTTTTCAACAGCATGGATGGAACTGGAGAGCATTATGCTAAGTGAAATAAGCC
The DNA here is from genome assembly GCA_004027475.1 of Anoura caudifer. NCBI lineage: Eukaryota > Metazoa > Chordata > Mammalia > Chiroptera > Phyllostomidae > Anoura > Anoura caudifer. The sequence continues at coordinate 41,750 of PVKU01010563.1, read as the reverse complement.
AGGTGGTGAAAGACAAATACCATATGATCTCACCTTTAACAGGAACCTAATCAACAAAACCAACAAACAAGTTCTGTGTTTCTTAATTCATGAACTGTTAACCAATCAACTGGAAATTATAAATTATCCCATTGTCAATGACAATATATTACTTTCTTCAATATGGTAGTCATAATATTTCTAATTTTAAGACAAATCCTTAGGAATCAGAAACTATATTATTATTTTTCTTTATATACACATCTTCAATGAAGTTTGAGTTGTAGCAAAAAGTGGATATAATGGAAATGCTCGCAACATGTTTTTTCATGAGAAATTGATTTGAAATTTACTAAGAAAGGTTACATTGGATTATTGAACTTGATAAATGAAAATAAATATCAGAAATACTGTCTTGAAAACAAAGTTTGTCTCACAAGCATTTTTCATAAGTTTTCCATGATTGATACTTGAGAACAGCCTATATTTAATTAATTTTAGATAATGAGCTATATTTTTCTAAATAATAATTATATAATTATACATATAAATACATACAAACATACGTACATATATATGTGTGTATATATATGGTCTGTTTAGAGGTATCCAGCCATGTAATATGAAAAATGGAGACATTTACTAAAGAAGATGCAAAATAGAAGAAACACTGTACATAACACAATGATGCCTCAGTCCCCTCTAAAGTAGGCAACTTGGGACCTCACACAGTTCTCCCAGTCACCATCAGCTGCCCTGTTGTATGTTTCTGAATCTCATTGATTGTTTGAAATCTCTTCCCTTTCAAAGTTGAATTTAGTTTTGAGAAAAGCCAGAACTCACAAGGCACAAAATCTGGGCTGTAGGGGGGCTGAGTCACCTGGGTGATTTGATGTTTTACCAAAAAACTCTGCATGAGACACAATGCATGAGAGGGTACATTATCATGATGAAGCTGCCAATCACCATCTGAATCATCTGAATAGTTTCCACAGAGGAATGTTCAAGTTTAATGCAAAATTTGATGCCAATTTGTTGCTCTCCTTGCAGTCATTGTAAATGCAATGGCCACACAGTACACATACTCACTCAATGGCATCTATTGCCCCCACTGACCGGTACAGTGAAGTCACCATTGTTCATACATGCACATTTCAGACTGCTCTTCTTGGCTGCCAGGTTACATCGATGTTGTACAAATCATTCTCATTATACTAACAGTGGCTGGACTTTTTATGAACAATCCTGAAGTTAGTTATCATCTCAGTGCTATGGAGTTCATGCTAGGTACTATAAAAATAACAAAATATAAACTAGAAAACTCATTATGACATGGGTTTTGCAGTTGTGTTATTTATTTTCCTTTGGAAATACTGGCATAGTTTTTTTTTTCAATTTATTTATTTTATATTTTTTTATTGTTGTTCACGTACAGTTGTTTTGCCCCCCACCATTCGCCCCCATCCCAGCCATCCCCACCTCCCACCCTTGATCCTACCCCCCTTTGGTTTTGTCTATGTGTCCTTTATACATGTTCCTGAAAACCCCTCCCCCTTTTTTCCCCTTTTTCCCCTCATACCTCCCCTCTGGTTACTGTCAGTTTGTTCTTAATTTCACTGTCTCTGGTTATATTTTGCTCGCTTGTTTGTTTTGTTGATTAGGTTCCACTTATAGGTGAGATCATATGATGTGTGTCTCTCACCACCTGGCTTATTTCACTTAGCATAATGCTCTCCAGTTACATCCATGCAGTCACAAAGGGTAGGAACTCCTTCTTCCTTCCAGCTACGTAGCATTCCATCGTGTAAATGTACCATAGTTTTAGATCCATTCATTTACTGATGGGCACCTAGGTTGCTTCCAACACTTGGCTATTGTAAATTGTGCTGCTATGAACATTAGGGTGCATAAGTTCTTTTGAATTGGTGTTTCAGAGTTCCTAGGGTATAATCCATATTTGCCAATGATACCTTGGACAAGGGTTTGATCTCCAAAATATATAAAGAGCTCACACAACTCTGCTCTAGGAAGACAAACAACCCAATTAAAAAATGGGCAAAGGACTTGAACAGGCAATTCTCCAAGGAGGACATACAAAGGGTTCAGGGACATATGAAAAGCTGCTCAGCATCGCTAACCATAAGAGAGATGCAAATTAAAACCACAATGGCATAGTTATTTAAAAAACTTTACTTTTTCATTATGACTTTTGTATATTTTAACTTTTTTACAGAAATAGAGATGTTTTCTTATGCAAGAATATTATTTATATTTTAATTGTATCAGAGCTTCACAGAATGTGTGAGTGTACATCAGAGCCTCACAAAATGTATGAGTGTATCAGAGACTCAGACGGACTCATATTTTTAACATTAATTTTGTTTCCTTTTTAAGGCTTTTCCAGTGTTTTTATATATTATAACACTATGGTAAATACTGTGTATCTTTTCAAAATTTTAAAATTACTAGTATCTTCTATAGACTTGAAACTCTTTAATCTTTTGTTTATTTAACAAATATTATGGAAATGTGGCCATGTAGCACAAGTTTTTGTTTAATTTGAACTTCTAATGAGGGGAAAATATATAAAGCTAAATATTACACAATTTTTTTTTATTACAATTGTGTTAAGTGCTGTAATGGGAAATTGGTATTGTGTGTGAACTTAGCTTCATAGGTTGAGGCCAGAAAACCCTCCCCTGGGCTTGTTCCTGAATAATTTACAAGATGCGGCTATCACAAACCAAGGATAAGATAGTTCCTGGAAGAAAGACCAGCTGGTGTGTGTCTGTTGAACATGAAGTGACAAAATGCTTGGCTTGCACAAGGATCTGAATTAAATACAGACTGTCTATAGTATAATGATTGGAAGCAAAATTCAAAACAAGATTTTAGTTGTAGGCAGTATATTCCATTTATCCAGTCTTAATCTTTTTTAAAAAATGTTTTACAATACCTAAAAAGCATGAGAAGCCATGGAAATATTTTAAGCAGGGTGACAACTCAGGTCTGCAGAGCCTAGTCCAAAACCAACCCACTAAACTTACACCTGTCTGCCTCTCCCTCTGCCTTCAACACTGCGGGCATTTCTCTCGTGACAGCCCTAACTTAGAATCACAGAGAGAACAGGATTTTTTTTGGAAACATAGTTTCTTTTTAGCTAAATTATCATGGCACAAAGTCACTACATTATTGTGAATTTAATGTGGGCATACTTTTTGTTCTTATACTGAAAATCTTCTGATTTAGAAAAAATGCATCCATTTTCATCTTCAAAGCCATGTAATATGTACAGATAATTGAATAAAAACAAATAGTAATAGAAAAACTGTAATTTCTTGTATTTTAATTGCTTTAGAACAATATTCAGTGTAGATAGAATATCTTCATTATTATAATTAATAGTATTAGCAAGAATAATATCTGCATGACTCATTATGACTGTATTGAATATAATCCAAGATTTTTAAAAAGTATATCATAGAATATTTTCTATATTTTTGCTTAAGACAATGGTGCTTATTCTTTTCAATAAAGACAAAAATAATAAATTCTTCACAACTATGCAGTATTTCAGAGTTTTTGTGATGTTTTATGTTGTAGTGTAACATGCTTTAGATCCTCATGTTTTATATTAATATATTGGACTGAGAGCCATTAGGTGCTTGGCCAAGGTCATGAACTTGATAAATGGCTGTAGGGAGACTTAAATTTAGGTTTATTTTTTGACACAAATTTCAACACTCTTTTAAATGTAACATATGTATGCACATATATTTAAAAATATATTTATATGCCTTGTGATTCAAGGTTATAAATTAAATCTACTTCCTAAAATACTATGAAGATGATAATAAATAATACAAAAGGTATAAACTCACAATAATGAGAAAGATCATCAAAAGATGGAAACATATCAGTATTTTCTGGAAAGTGAATGTGGATAGAGGTGCAGTGACTAAAGAAGCGATGTGAACATTTTCTAAATTAAAATGAATATGAGGAGGTTATAAGCAAGGAAAGAACCTCTTTCCTAATAAGAATTCTAGAAAGATTCTAAGACAGGCTAAGATGCAAGCAGAAAATATTGAACTCTAATTAAGAAATTAATTGCAACAGTATGCAAGAGTCTCTTGCCTACTCACCCTGCTCCTTGACACACAACCAATGCCTACTATCTACAGTTCCAGGAAAAAAGCCAGTGTCTAAGGAATAATTTTAGACAAACAAATACAAAAGCATAGTTATTTTCCAAATAAAGTCACTGAGTTAGATGCAGACAAGCAGAGTGGTCCATGTGAGTGTGTCTAAAAGAAACACTTCCCTTGTATTCAGGGAACACAAACATAATGGTTTGCTAATTGTTCACTTGCCCTAATCAAATCTTGCAGGTAAATGAAGTTTTCTATGCACATTAAATGTATTATAATTCTTCTACCTGATTTATTTTAAATAGGGATAAGAACCGTCAGGCAACAGATATCTGATACAGTCTGCAGGGGAAAAAGACTGCTACAGGTCAACAAATAGGAAAAAAATCTAGAGAAGACAAAATCCTGGAAACATGTAAGAATTTAAATATCTAAAAGTTCCACTCTGGACAGAGCTTCAAGAAGAGAGCATACCTGTAAAACAACAGGCTCAAATAAAAAATAAAAATAAATAATTTAAAAGGCATGTTAGAAATTCATATAATATTTTAAACAGATGTTTAAATAAAACATACATGTACAATAGTGCTCAACCCTATCAAAAGGTAACTGTCAGGACAGAGTGTTACCAGCGTTGCAGAAGCTCCTGTCGTGCTCGCTTCCAGGCTCTCTTCCCAGCAAATAGAATTGCTATGCTGATTAGTTCTGCCTATTATTTTTTTTCATTCTACATGTATTTACACAGTATAAACTCTAGAGAATTGCTATTTTGTTCAACACTTCCTGTGATTATGTTATGGCTGTTCACTGACCATTTTGTTCCCTCTCATTGATGAATAATAATCTGTTGTATGAATATATGCAATTTCTTAATTCTATTCATATTTAACTTCGGGGGGCTATTATGAATAACTCTGCTAGGTACATCATTGAACTTGTTTTCCAAAGTACATATACACACATTTCTGTTGCATTTACACCTGGGAGAAGATTTGCTACTCCAAAGTGTGCACAATTGTTCAACCTACTAGATACTGCCAAATGGTTTTCCAAAGTAATTGTGATCATTCTCACCAACAGTTGTTCAACATCCCTGTCAACACTTGGTGTCAGTGTTTTCATTTTTGCAATTCTAATGGGTATGTAGTGGTAGTACACTGGGATTTTAACTTGCATCTCCTTAATAACTAATGAAGTTAGCATAAATAGTTGCCAAGCTTCTTTTGAGCTTTCTCTGTTTCCTGGTAATTTGTAGCTGTTTTATCAGCAAATACAGCAGATATGAGAGGTCTTTTAGTTTTTACGTTTGTTTGTTTTTGTCCATTGTCAGCATTGCGAATGTCTTCTCCCAATGTTTGGCTTACATTTTCACTCCTTCAAAGATTTCATAGGAACAAAAGCTCTTCATGTTTAATGCTAATCAATTTATCAGTTTTCTTCTATTTGTACTTTTGTGTGCTTTCAAAAAGTCTTTACATATCCTAACATTATCAAGAAATGTTCCTTTATTTTCTTTTAGAAACATCACAATTTTATTTATCACATTTTTATCTTCAATACAGCACCAAGAAGGGTCAAGATTTCTCTCCCAATGAATATTAAATATTTTCAGTGACAGTTATTGGTAAATAAAAACATATCCTTTCCTATCACACCCCACCGCTAATTTTGTCATAAATAAATTGAACATATAAGTGTGAGTCTCTTTTGGACTCTTAACTCTGATTCATTTGTCTATACTTGTATTGATATCAAACTATATTCATGATTATAGCTTTATACTAGGTATTAATATCTGGCTGTTTCAATATGCCAAGTTTGTTCTTCTTTAAGATTATCTTAGTTATTTTGATTTTAATATTTTAAAACAAAATTTCCAGAATAGCTTTATAAATCAATAAGAGTCTTGAAAGACAAAAACAAGGAAATTTACTAGAATGTAGAATTTAAAAATAAAGACAAAAAAGTTCGAAAAAGAAGAGAGATAGTGTATCAAATCGGGTAGTACAAAATAGCCAAAATAGAAGTTTCTTGAAATATGAGAGAGAGGAAGAGAGACAGAGAGAGGGGAAAAGAAAGAGAGAAGAGAGGAAGGCGAGGGAGGGAAGGAGGAGATAATGAACTTAACAAACAGGTATGTTATTGAAATTAATGGCATTTTAATGGAATTCCTAAGGAGACCCACCTTTTCCTCAAATGCCTCCCTCATCTTCAATGCTGTAATTAAATACCAGCGCAACCATTCTCTGTTCAGAACGGCCGCTCTAAATAGCATAGCTCATTTTCTCACGGATTAAGGCAGAAGATAAATTGGTATTCAACTTGGAATTAAGATATATTTTTACAAGCATTTCAACACTTCAAGATTTTCGAATTTTACAATATTTTAGCAGATGAGAGTCAACCTCTTTTAAAAGCTGTTTTTCTTGTATTAAATTGTTCTAAAATCTTTATATAATATGAAGAAACAAGTTGCTAGATATACATTCAAAATTTCCAGAAAACATACTCAATAGGTAAACGCTTTGCTCAAATTCAAATTATTATAATTTATACACATAAAATTAAATCAGTTTAACTGTAGTAAGCAAAGTTTATCTTTTTAAAAATCTTAATTTTTTATGGTTTGTGTCTATCTTTCTCTAAATAATAATCCTCATATGACATCAACAATGCTTTGTTAAAGTCTGTTTGAAAGTTCAAACTAATTTCCACATAATTGTTAAAGAATTAATGAATCTTTGAAAACTTTGAAGGTTCACAGTGGCAATCTCCGTGGATGCCACAAGGTTTCACTTTGAACTGTGCCCTTGTCAAGGAGTCTGGACTGTTTGATTTGGGGTGTGGTGATAACATAATTTTCACTAATGTGTGCTAGCTTCATGGCATAACTGTAGTCGATATTAACACTTCAACCTCATTAAGATACAATGTTATATAAGCAACTATTGCTAGCTCTAACATTCATCCTCTGTCCTCAAGTAATTGAGCCTAATAGCGGTGGCATAGAGAGAATTACTGATTTAATTTAGGCTACTTTTCAGCGAGCATTCTGAGCTAAGTATAATGTAAACTACCATGAATTGGCCTACAATAAGTACAAATAATATTATATTAAAATAAGAAACCATTCATTTAGAAAACATTGATATTATGGTTTTTTTGAGTTATGAAAATGATGTTAAATGTGCTTGTTCACAATTACTACCACTAAACTATTCTATATTCAGGCTGCTTTATGTATGCAATCTTTGAGGTAAGCAATTGTAATTCATCCCGCTTGTTCTTACCAGTTAATGGAATAGCTGTAGGTATCAAAGGAAGAATATAGAGAAGAAAAGAAGGGAGGAAAGTGAAGAAGGAAGAAGAGAGAGACAGAGATAGATTCTATCAGGCTTATCCATTTTTAAAAATATTTTTGTTTTAGATAGAATATAACTACCCCCTACATTTGACATCGAGGTAAGAGAGCAGGCAGTCTAAGAAGGTATGAATGAAAAGAAAAAAAAAAAAACTAATGTTTACTGAAAATTAGTTACATGTTCATCATTATTCCTAAAATATATAATCCATATATATATTACCTATCTAATTTAGTGACCATGAAAATTCTTCAAGATAGATATTATTCCTATTTGATAGTTAAAAAAATTAAAGCCCAGAGTTAAGTAAATTGCTCAAGATCACACAGACAGTAATTGTGCTATAGTGTGTTTATGCTGGGGCATTTTTGCTAGTCCTGAATCTTCCGTACTTTCTTTTGATAACTATAAACCAATTTTCTACTGGATACTATTACTACCAAAGTTCAATGAACTGGATCTGTGAGCTTTGGGTAGAGCAGTCTCCCATCCCTGTCTGTTTTGGGGGTGAATATAGGAATGGACTTGGCAAGTCAGAACATTAAAACCCCCATGCCAAAGTTATTGGTTCAGATACGAGCTCATGAACTAAGTCAAAAGAATTAACCTAACTTTTGAGTTACCAAAAAATATGGTCCTTCTAATACTAGTGAACTTGAAAATGAACCAGGAGCTATTGGTCACTGCCTAATGAAAAGGAAGATTGACCAAGAATTGAGCCCAATGGATGAGAAGTAAGTTACCACAAGGAGAGAACCAATACTTAAATATAACATTTGAACTCATAGCTGAAGTTTGACCATTAATAAATCTCCCCCTACATTTTTATTTTTATATTCTCATTTGAGTCATTTGGCAGTGGATTATCTGTAAATGATAATTCAAACCCACTTCTCTGTACTATCTCCCTTATACTTTTTAAAATTGCCCATGATAAGTACCTTTTATGTAAGACTAAATAAATCTAATTATTATAAATTGAATTAGAAGTAAGTACACATTTCTAGTAAAAACGTTAAAATGTTTTCACTAGGTAAATATCATAGAAGAAGGTCCAGGGGACATTTAACAATAAATAGAAATTACAGTTCATATTTTATGCTACTTAAAAGTACATAAGATTCAAAAATAATAAATTAATAATGTGAATATTTCCAAGATAATATGAACAATACAATATGGTAAAGATTGACCTTAGTCTCTAAGGAAAAAATCAACACCAATCAAATATAATAATTAGAATTTTGCTAATAGTTTCTACTTCTGTTTTAATTATCTCTAAACTTAGAATTAAGTGAAGTCTCTTTGGTTATGTAGATTGAACAGCATTACATTTTAATCAGTGAGAAAGCATTTATTAAATATATTTATTTGCTCATTAATATGATTTAAAAATACTGGCCTTGAAAAGTGTAAATCTGGATGAACAGACAAACTCCATTTGCATGATTTATCAGAAAACACTTCACAATAATCTATAATACACAGTCATGTATGTGGATTTACTCTATGCGTTGAACTCCCTACACAACCCTATAAGACAGCTTAGTAACATATGCATATACAAGTGTTAGACTGCACAATTGTTTACTAATACAGCAGCTTAAACTATTTTGGGGTTCCCCAAATATCAGAATCCACTGAGTTTTCAAGAAATATTTAGTACTTACTCTACTTACTAGCATCAGCTATTAGGGTCTAGACCATCTTGCCAGAAAGAAATTACAGTCCAGGGATAGAGGAAAAAACTGACCATAAAACCAAAAAGTAATGTAACAAGCCCTTTTCTGTCCCAGGCATGGTCAGGTCAAAGTCTTAGGGCAAGGAAAAGCCACAGAGATCCAGACCAGAGATGTTTGGAGCAGAGAACCTGTTGGGTCTGAGCTCTTCAGAACTCAGGGCTGACAGCTGCACAAAGAGATCAATACAAGTCAGTTAAGTGATGTGCAAGTGCTAGTGTTCTGGAGAAACTGGAGACCTGGACAGTAACGCTAAATGGGGAAACTCACTTTTGACAAAGACATTTGTTGGCAGGGGTGGGGCTACCCAGTGGCAACTAAAGCAGCACGCACTTTCATATAGAAGCCAAAATTATGGAGCCTTCTCTACTTTTAGGTGTTAGGAAGTCTCTAGTCATTCTGAAATGATATGCCAAGCATTGTGTGTATATATGAATTTTCTTGGGCCAAAATCAGTAGTCATGGTTTAAACAATTCTAAAAAGAGTCCATGACCACCGAAACTTTGAAGACCACTAAATCAAAGCCTCATCCCAGGCCCAAATTGATAATGGAGATGTGTTGCTTACCTGAGTAGTTAACCTGGTTCCAGAGAAGGAATGGAATAGTCTTTGCATATTGTTCTGTTCACTGAAATAATCTCTAAATATCTATATAATTCAAAATAAAAGGACATAAAGCAAAAAAGAAAGATTTTAACAAAAAAAACAATAATTTAAAATATTACATCCAGATATTATACATGTAAAATGAAAGCTATCTAAGAAAAATATTACATATCTATATTTCTCATGGGGATGAGGGTGCAAACTCCTTCCTCTCCAAAACTGCCAAAGCCCTGGCCATTTGCAATTGCATGGAACCAATGCCAAACTCTTACTTCTTTCAGGACCTCAGGCATGTGCTTTGTTCTCTGGCCCTCCTGGGGCCTGTTACTGTAAAATCTGCAACTTGCCAATAGCACATCCTTCATCTTAATATGGGAATGGGAAAATTGTTCTCATTTTCATTCCTGGGTTTCACCATTTAATTCATCAGCTCTTACCAGTTCTTCCACAGAGAACAAAATACTTTCTATTTACTCCTGTCCCAACTCCTTTATTCCCATTGGACAACCTCTGCTTTTGTATCTCCATTACTGCTGCTATGGAAAGATATATCAAAACCTGCAGAAATTGGGAGCAAAGTTTGACATTATTTACTAGTACAACTTGACATCATTGTTTGGTCTAATTTCCAAATTAATTTAACTACGGACTGTGGCAGACTCTTCTGTGTGTCATGGGCCCAGTTCCCACTTGGAGATGCACAGGACCCACGCCCACAGATAGGTTCCCTCGTAGGTAATCAGATTTACAATATACCTAGGCTGTTGGGAGGCTTGCTCTTTGCTAAAACCCCCTCACCCTGCAAGTGCTAAACCTTGGGACCAGTGTAACTGGCTGTCTATTCATTTGCTAATGCCCTTCTTCTGTGATGTAATGAGGGGCATTGGTTCCTTTGTTGTAACAGGGGATGGAGAAGGAGAACCATCTTGGAATGTAAGGAGGAGATATAGAATAAAGGCCTGTCATGGTGGAGGCTGTGGCTTTTGCTCCTCTTGAGAGAAAAGCCATGCTGTTGTCCTATTTCCTCCACCGGATTCAGTAGTCTGTGTGTATGTTTTAATTCATCCATAATGACACGGACACTGCCAACTGGCGTCTGCATCAACGGACCACATACACACAGTGAAACCCTAGCAATAAGAGGTTGCCAACACAGAAAGCATAGTGAGTATTTAGTATAAATGTATTAAGTGAATAAATGAATATATGTGAAAACTAAATGAACTAATATTTAGGAGACTGAAAATGAAACACTTCCACTGTGTTCTATTATAATCCTTTTATCATCACCTGCAAAGGATTCTTCATCTGTGATAAGAGAATTATAATAATAATAAAATAAAAATAGAATTATAGTAAAATAGCATTAAAATATTTCATTTTTCTGTCTCCTATATATTAATTCATTTAATTTTCACAAATATTTGCTTATTCATTCATTATCCCCTCAACACATTTATATTGAGTGCTTACCTGGCATGAGACAAGCCAGTACAGTTGTACAAAGTTCTTGCCCTCATGCTGCTTAAATTCTAGAAAATACTGAGAGAAAGTCAACATGTGAAATATACACCATGAAGTTTCTGATAATAAATAGGTTTGCCCTTTTTAGATTTAAGATTGAGAATTTTTTAAAAGTTCAGCAGAAGGGATGATGTTAATGATATGATAAAGGAATAATGAATTTAAAAGGGTGTGTTTGAGGCAAGACCTAAGAAAAGTAAAGGAGTGAGCCTTGTGAGGGTCTAGAATAAAGAATTCCAGTCAATTAGAGAGGTTAAAGCCAGGGCTCTGCGGCAGGAACCATCTCTACTATTCTAGTAGTCGTTCATGTTTTTTGTTAAGAATGAAAGTGAGACTCAGAGAAATGTTATGACTTTGCTCATGACTACATATTTTATCAATAAGACACCTAGAACCAGAGCCAAGATTTGTGACTGGTCACTCACAGATCACAAATATGTCAGTCATCTATAATCAGCCTTAAATGCTACACAGTCCTGAGAAGGCCAGGAAGATGGTTCCTTCTAATAAAAAAAGCTGCTTGTTGGGCATCTGTGAAGAAAAGTTTGTCACTGACATAAATAGATAGATACAGACTTGGAACACACTCTCCAAGATCTATTTAGGATGAAGGTGTTAATATAATTCATCTTTGTATCCTCAGCCCTTAGTTTAATGCCTAGTACAAAGTGATTAATATAAATTGTGATTACATTTAACTCTGAGATTGGTGTTTGTAGTTCTGAGTTCAAGGCTATATCACTTAATAACTATATAACATTGTCAAATCACATAATTATTCTAACCCTTTATTATCTTCCTTTTTATAAAAGAGAGTATAAAATCCTATACTGGCACTATTAATTAATAAAGCAGACCTGAAACATCTTTATTACATATCATATTAAAAATCTTATATAACTATAACTGTAAATATACACATACATAAGTACATATGTAAACTATTTTCACACATAGCAGTGCCTAAGAGCAGAGGACACACCCACGTTGTCAACACTAAGGTGTAGTCCTAGGGCCTGAACAAGGTGAATGTGCACCCTCAGCAGCCAAGATTTTAAAGCACCTGAGGATAAATGCAGGCTATGTCTGAAAATATTAAGAAATTCTCCTGTTAAACATAAAAAGTAATATCAGGGTAAATAATTAACAGAGAATAAAATAAAGACCAAAAAGATCAGAAGACTGATAATGTTGAAACAAAAAATGAATGTAAGATCTAAGACTAGACAGAAACACCTATGACAATTACCTTCAAAATGGGTCATTTTAATAGACTGCCTGTTTCATGCTTGAGTTATCCTAGATTAAAATACCAGAGTGTGCTTGGGCACTTCCCAGAAGCACTACGACTAGACCTTAAATGTTCTTATCACACACACACACACACACATACACATAAACATGATAATCATGTGATGTGATAGAGGGGTAAACTAATGCTACAGTGGTAAACATATTGAAACATAAATGTATTAAATCAACATGTTGACACCTTAAACTTATACAATTATACACCAATTATTTCTCAATAAAAATTATAAAAAATAGTTGCAGTTTCATATAACCAATGAAACCTGATGATTTTTAACATATTATTGTAGAAATCCAATAGTAAGCTATGAAACCAATTTCACAGACAAAAATGGTATTACTCGGTTTGGGTTGCTTAAGCTTATATCAGCCTTTATGTATAAAACACTCCAGTAAGAATCTGCATTTGCCTGGATAACACCAAATATGTTAATAGCCTGGGATTGCACCTTACTTGCAAGCTAGCAAATTAGCCTGCTCTATTTTTATGGCTGCTGGCACAAGACACAAGCTTCCTGATTCAGAAACAAAGGACCGAAAAATCTTGATATAGGAGGCATTTTGAAATTGTTTGTTTTGTATCTGCTTGTTTCCAAGTCCCATTGACATAATGTGGAACTGCCCAGGTAGATGCAAGAGTTTTATGTCACAGCTGAGGAACCCTGGACCCAGGAAACCCCAATCTTTTAAAGGGGGTTGTAAGAAAACCTGCCCATACTTTGCCCCAGAGATGTTTTTTTTTATACTCCTGAACCATAAACAAGTCTACCTTTGCCTCAAAAGGAGATTTGATCTTTTTCAAGGCTATTTGCTATACCAATGTCCTTGAAACGATAGTCTGGAGCAAAAGCTGTCAATGTGTTTGTTCAGAAGACAGACAGAAACAAGGGAGACCAATGCAGAACTGTCTCCAGCAGGCGTGCAGAGCAAAATGTACGCAGGCATTTCAAAGGTTTTGAAAGACAGGCCTACCCAGTGACCCTTAAACAAATACATTTTTAAGTTGGCATAAAATGAGGAAGAATATTTTATTTTAGCACTATGCTAATAGTAAAATCAGTTAGAAAATATAAAATCTGAAAAATGAGGGCTGTACTTAAATGATGTCAGTGAGAATTAAAATTCATTGGAAAATTCAGTGGAAAGTGTACAGTATTACTAATAGAACACAATGACTTATTGTGAGAAATGAAAGAAGAGAAATATTTTTTAAATGGTATCATCTTTACATATAAAATTTGATATATTAAAAATGGGCATATTTGACAAGTATTAGAGCAATTGATTAGCTCCTTAACTCCTGAAATTGATTTGAAAAAAAATAACAAAGATAAGTATTGTGGTTACAAGAGGGAGCAGGTTGAAGAGGGTAAAGGGGGTGGAACATACAGAGACCTAAGGACACTAATCTTTGTGTGGTGAGCACACAATTAAATGTACCGATCATTTTGTGTTATAGAATTCTATACTTGAAACATAGCGGGTCTGGCATGAATACCCCTTTTTATTACAAAATCATAAACATGTAAATCCGTAGCATAACAGTATCACACTCAAGCACACCATATGAATTTTAGATGAAATGTTTAAATTAAAAATATAAATGATTACACCCATATTCTTACCCTACTCTACCGCACCCAAGCAGGCATTACTCTGCCATATGCTGTATAATCTTTTTAATCAATATGTTCCTAATAATTTTAATTTAAAAAATTAACATAGATTGTATTTATATCACTTCCCTAAATAAGCTAGGTAATTGAAAAATATATTATTAAAATTTTAAATAAAAACAAATGCATAAAGTAGATGTATTTGAAGGAAATAGCAAAATATATATATTCTCCATAATTATATAAATCAATAGCAAAACAAAAATAAATATTTATATCATTGTAAGGAAAAATTTTCTAAATACACAAATGCAGAATTCATGATGACAGGCAATTTATTACATTTTAACTTTATTTACAGTATTGAAAATTTGAGGCTATTTTTGCATCTTACTATTGACATATTTTCAACTCCTCAAAAATATTATAATTTTTTAAAAGATTTTATTTATTTATTTTTAGAGAGGGGAAGGAAGGAGAAAGATAGGGAGAGAAACATCAATACGTGGTTGCCTTTCACATGCCCCCTACTGGAGACCTGGTCCACAACCCAGGCATGTGCCCTGGCTGGGAATTGAACCGGCAGCCCTTTGGTTTGCAGGCTGGCCCTCAGTCCACTGAGCCACAGCAACCAGGGCTTACTCCTCAATTTATTATTAGTTTTGTTTTAGACATCAAAAATAATTTCAATTTACTAATATATTTACCTTTTCCAAAGCTCTTCTTCCTTTTCTGAATTTTTTTTTTACTTCAATCTGTGCACCTCTTAGATTTTGGGGTGATACAGAAAGCCTCAAATGTTAGTGGTCAACTTAAAACAACCATTTTATTAGGCTTAAGATTCTGCATATCCGCCTGATTGGGGCCTGACTCAGCTGACCCCCTAGGTTCTTTTATCCTTTGGCGGTCAGTTATCAGGTCCACTGGTTGCAGCATGATCTAGACTGGCCCACTTTACTTGTCAGGTACTTGGTAGGCTCATTGGTCTAGAATGTGCCTCAGCTCAGAAGACACCCCTGGGACTTTTTTCCATTTTTTTTTTTTTTTTTCCATCCTCTACTAGGTCAACCCACTATTTTTTACATGCTGGTTTCAGGGTTCCAAAGAGTGACAATAGAGCAATGCATAACTTTTTAAAAACTCTGTATCATGTTTGCCTGTTTCCATTGGCCAAAGCTGTACTCCTGGCTATTAGTTTGCTATGGCTGCTATAACAAAGTTCCACAGACTAGGTAACTTAAACATAAAATATATTGTTGCATGTTTCTGGAACCTGAAAGTTCAAAATCAAGGTGCTGATAGAATTGGCTCCTTCTAAGGCCTGTGAGTAAAGAATCTGTTCTAGGCCTCCCTCCTTGGCTTGTAAATTTCTGTATTCTCCTTGTGTCTCTTCACATTTTTTTCCCTATATATATGTCTCTATGTCCAATTTTCTCCTTTTTTAATGGCAACAGTAATACTGGATTAGCGGGCCACACCTTAATGGCCCCACTTTAACTTGATTATTTATATAAAGATATTAGGACTGCAGTATATCATTTGGAGGGGTACATAATTCAATCTATAATAACCTGCAAGCAGATTCAATAGGTGATACAATTTACTCAAATCTTGAAGGGAGGATGTACAATAGCAAATTTTAAGGAAGTTGATGAAAGGACGCCACACCTTTTGGTCACTTTTACAATCTACAACAATCCAAAATCATTTTATCTTTTTTACTGAAAACTTTTTCAGTATTTCTTCTAGTGAGAGACCATTACTATACATTTCCTATTTTTTCCTGAAAATATCTTTATTTTTACCTCATGTTTGAAGTATATTTCCAGTAAGTGTCTAATTCTAGTTTGCCAGTTTTTTTCTTTATCATTTTAAGATGTCATTGTGTTGTCTGGCATCCATGATTTTTGATAAAAAGTTGGTTGTTAATTTTATTATAGTCCCTTAAAGGTAATGTGCCTTTATCTATGGCTGATTTTATAATTTGTGCTTTGGATTTGGTTTTTGGTAAATTTACTTCTGGATAGTGCATAGAATATGAACAGATTGCCATGACTTAGTTCAAGCTAAATCTCTTGTTTTTTTTTTTTTTTTTTTTTTTTTTTTTTTTTTTTTTTTTTTTTTTTTTTTTTTTTTTTTTTTTTTTTTTTTTTTTTTTTTTTTTTTTTTTTTTTTTTTTTTTTTTTTTTTTTTTTTTTTTTTTTTTTTTTTTTTTTTTTTTTTTTTTTTTTTTTTTTTTTTTTTTTTTTTTTTTTTTTTTTTTTTTTTTTTT
>PVKU01010563.1:0-25089 GCA_004027475.1 Anoura caudifer | reverse complement strand
TCTGACTGGCATATTTTTGGATTTCTCTTATTATAGGGACAAACCAAATAAGGAATCTCAACTGAAAGTTTGGGTTGCTTATCAGGGATACTACTCACTTATTAAGTCCTGAGATCCATTTTTGTCTTTCCAGCCAAGTCAATTGCTTGAATTCTTTGCTTATCTTTTTATCTTTTAATTAACTATGTTCTGTTTGGATTCTCCATATGTTACTATGGGTATATACAGTGAACAACCAGCTAATGCCTCAAAGGGAAACTGCAGGAAAAATATCAGGCTTACCTTTCTATTGTTTTCTTTTTCCCCAACATTTTGACTCCTCAATTCTTGGTTGCCTCAGCAAACTTGAGTTCTAATACTTATCTGTGTAGTCCTCAGACACTGTCACAGGCTCTGGGACACTGCTTTCTGTTTGGCATTTACTTCCACAGCAGAAAGCTGGACTGTGCTCCAAGGAGAAATGTAGATTTCACCTTAATGTGTTTTCTTCTTTGCGGAAATTGTGCTCATCAAGGTCTGGCTGCTTTAATTGCTCTCTGATGTACGCAGATTTTTAAAATATTTTTTTAATCTAGTTTTCACTGTTTCTGTCAGTAGAACAGTTAGTGTGATAAACTCCATTTTGTGATAGTCAGAAGCAGAAGTTTCCATAATAAAATTTAGAAGCCAACCAACATTTGGACACATAAGCACAACAATATGACTTTGTTATGGGCTGTATGATATCAAGAATGGAATTCTAGAGAAATTAGTTCAAGTTTAGATGTATACATGGGTCTCTTCCTAACTGATAAACGTACAATGTGATGTTGAGATTGTTATGTCAAAGTCATCTATTGCTGATGTTGAATGGTCTATTATTAAATATTTTGCTCTTTTTGTGAATTTCGTTCAGTCTTCCACATTTTATGCATACTATTTAATTTCTAATTACTTATTAATTTACTTTCCCAAGAGTTGGAGGCAAATCCCAAATCCATTGATTATATAGCTCCAAGACCTATCCAAAACTGGATGACTTGAGATTTGTACCTATTTTAAAAAGGGATCATTCTCAGTGTTGCCAAGTGTAAGAAATAAGCATGTTCACACGCCTGATTTCTTCAGAACCCATATACCATTGACTGTTTCCTCATTTCTGTGGATGAACTGTCTGTGCTCCTAGTTAATGATCAGTCACTCCATCCCCCCTCACTTCTTTGAGAACCAGTGCAGCAATGAAGAATCTTCTCTCCTTCATCATCAATTTTTCTTCTCCATTGGATCATCCATGTGGATATTAGTCCTGCTGTGGTTTCTCTCATTTCTAAGAATAAATTAATATGTAAACAATAAGAAAAAAATGTCTCTTAAAACATCTCTTTTTTTATTTCTCTGTCTGGATACTGCCTCTGTTTATCATGTGCTCTTTACAACAATACTTCTTAAAATGTTTTTCTATGCATGTGTTCTCTCATTTCACCTGGAATCCAATTCATTTACAGTGTACCATCTCCAATCCACTGAGACTACTCTTGTCAAGGTCACCAATGATGATCTCCAGTAACTAATGAATGGTTATTTAATGTGTTCTCATCTTCATTTTATCATTCCACTTTGGAACATTTTTCATTTGCTTGTAGAACACTACATTCACTGGTTTCGCTCCTACCACACTGGCTTTCCCAATTCCTCTCTCTCTCACTCTCTCTCTCTCTCCTTTTGGCTTTCCTTCTCTTTTTGTCTTGGCTCTTCCTCAACTCTGCAAACTTGAAATATCAGGGTAGACCAGAACTAAATTTTGGGGATACTTTTCATTTTTCTACCATACACCCTCCATATGTGATCACCAGTGTCATAGTTTCCAATCTACATTCTGAAGTTTTCCAGCTTCTGCCTCCTGTTAATTACCATATTTCCAACCGCTGCTGACATTTGTAACTTAAATGTCTAATAAGCTTCTTGAATATAAATTACCTAAAAGTCTGCTTTTTATTTCTCCCTTCACCCTCCTCCCCCCAAAAAAAGAAAACTTCAATTGATAGTAATTGGAAATAAGAGCTTTGGGAGGTAGTTAGGTTTAGATGAGACTATGAGGATAGGGCTCCCATGATGAGATTTGTGCACTTATCAGAAGAGGAGGAGACTCCAGACCTCCCGTGCTCCATTCTCATGCATGGAAGAAAGGCCATATGAACACAAAGGAAGGTGGTCATCTATAAGCCAAGAAGACCGCTCCCACCAGAACCTCCAGAAATGTGAGAAAATACATATCTGTTGTCTAAGATATCTAGTCTGTGGAATTTTGTTCTGGAGGCTGAAAGTTGGAGATCATGGTGTCAATCTGGTCAGGTTCTAGTAAGAGCCCTCTTCTTCCTAGTTTACAGCTGGCTGCCTCATTCTCACTGTGCGCTCACATGACCTTTGATTGTTGTGTGCACGTGGAGAGAGATGTCTCTTTTTCACTTCTAATAAAGCCACCAGTCCTACCAGATTATGACCTCATCCTTATGATCTCATTTAACCTTAATTGTCTCCTAAAATCTTTTCTCCAAATGTAGTCATATCGAAGGTTAGAGCTTTTAATTTTGGAGAGGACAAAATTCAGTCTATAGCAATCATGTATGTATAAATAAGTTTTACTCATCTGGAGTAATTTGTATTCATGTTCTTAGAACATAATCCCAATGATGTCCTAAATGATTGTCCTAAATGAAAATAGCACTGCTAAATTCCAATAGGACAGTTTGTCAATTTGCATACAAGGTAAAAAATAACCATATACAATTTTGGTGATTTTAATGTTCAGAATTAATACTAAATAAATACGCATTTTCTCATATTCATCATCCTTTATAAGAACTAAATTTGAGAAAAACTAATAGCCACATCTATTGGACTAGTTATATATATTATAACTAGTTATATATATAATATATATAATATATAACTAGTTATATATATAATATATATTATATATATAACTAGTTATATATAATATATTATAATATATTATACCACATATTATAACAATATATGGTATAATACTATACATCTATTAAAAAGATTATGCTGAAGAATAATGTCATGGAAAATGTTTGTAATATACTTTAGGTGAAAAGTTATTAAAAGCATAATATTTGCTTATTCATATATACATAAAACAAGAGAAATACTCCATTCTGTAAAGAGTGGTTTCTCAGGTTTGAAAAATTTACTTGTGGGGCCATAGCTTTTTTATATCTTCAAAAAAATTCACAAAAATTATTGAGTACATAGTTATCAAATATATTAAATAATTTGATTTAAGAATCAAAACATACATTGTTAGAAGTAAATAGAAATGATTATTAATGTACACTGGGGAAGACATCTACACTAAAATTAAAATGCAAGAAGTTTTTTGTATAAAAGTTAAAAAGTAACTTTTATAAATAAGAAAAGTCTAAAAAAAGTCAAAGAAAACGAATCTTGGACTCAGATTAACTATTATGGTATTCTGAGTTTATTTAGAATAGTCAGCAAATCTAGCAATAGCCAGAGAGGAGGGAGGAGGGGACAGTGAGGGGAAGAGTTTTCAGGAACTACTGGAAAGGACACATGGACAAAACCAAGGGGGAGAGTGGAAGCAAGGGAGGGAGGTGGGTTTGGAGGGGGTGTGGGGGGAGTATTGGGGAGCAAAAGCAGACAACTGTAATTGAACAACAATAAAGTAATTAAAAATAAATAAATAAAATAAAATAGTAAATATTCTGTATTTGACATTCCAAAATACTGTTGCATACGAAAATTATTATACAAAATATAGACAAAGCACAAAAAGCAACTGAAAGGGGATTATATTTGGGGGATGACAATATTTTATACAAACATCCAAAGGTACAGATGTTATAATTGGGTCAATTAGACAGAAACCAACTGCCAACATTCTAGGACATCCTCACACAAAATCTTTCTAGAATCAGTGTACAGGGATATTCCATTCTATTTTTCATCTATGTGTGAACTAATTACCCAATCAGATGAAAAATTTTATAACAACATTAAAGAAGCCCTGAGTAAATGAAATAGATGTCACATCCTTGGAGGAAGACTCAGTACTGTAAAGGGGACCGATTCTTTTCAAATTAATACACAAATTAAATGAAAAGCCACCTCCAATTTTTTTATTTGTTTGCTCTTTTGTGGTAGTTGCTTTATAACTTGATATGCTCATTCTAGATTTCATCTCAGAAATTAAAGATCTGAAATAACCAAGAAAATAGTTAAGAATGAAAAAAAGAATAATAATGAAGAGAGTCTTGCACCATAAATCTTTATTAATGGAAGGTGGTACTAATAAAGGAATAGGTGAATAGATCAATGGATAGCATATGCATATGTGCATATGAGAATTTACTGTGTAATAAAGGTGATTTTCAAAGAAATGAGAAAAAGTTTGATTATTCATGGAATGATTACCTGTTTGGAAACAAAGAAAAATTATCTTTTCCATGTTACATTACACACAAAAATAAATTTCAGTGATATTATATATGGAAATAAACTATAAAGTAGTACTAAACATAGTAAAATATTTTTTAATTTTGAGATAAATCATATTTAAACATATCATGAAACATGTCAATGCTTTATGCTTAAACATATCATACATGTAAATATATAAATAGAGCTAAGTAATATTTTTAAATGTTTATGTTATGTAAGACAATATAAAAAAGTAAATAGAATAAGAACTCATTATGTGAAATATTTTAAAGCCACTTTAGCTGTTAATTAGTACAGTGCTACTAATTGCAATTGCACGATAGTTTCAGAGCGCTACTTACTATTATGTGAAAAAACTTGGAAACTTATGGCAGCTTTTATACTGAAGGCTGTGGTGTGCCACACGTCAGGAAATTACTTACACTCCCGTTCTTCCTGAGAGTGCTCCCAGGAGATAGCCCTCTGGGAAAAACTGTTGGAGGTGCCTTCTTACCTAAAGACTTGTTGTCTGTTCTTTAGTATCTTACATCCAATAACTAGTCAATGCTTTCATATAAAGATCTGGCTCTTCACCTTGACTCAGAACAACTCTGAAGGGCCATCTCAATTTCAGATTTGACATGCAGTTGCCTAAGACCACTTTGAGAATGTGTCACAGCTCAACTTCTGCCCTTACCAAGTCCAGCTCCCTTTCCTGTCCCCACAGTGGAGTTTTCTGGACAGCAATATCCTCTAGTCAGCTTTCTGGGAAAACTGACCTTTAACACTCTTTGATTTACTCATTACTATAGAAAATAAATAACCCAGCTACAGGAAAAGATATATAGGTTTATTGAGGGATTACTTCCAATAACAAAAAGTTTTAAAACTCTAAACAGTCTAAGG
Organism: Anoura caudifer; assembly: GCA_004027475.1. Lineage (NCBI taxonomy): Eukaryota > Metazoa > Chordata > Mammalia > Chiroptera > Phyllostomidae > Anoura > Anoura caudifer. Next base: position 19,737 of record PVKU01010563.1, on the reverse strand, counting down.
GATTTTATATCATATGTTATATATTATATATTACATAGTGTACACATATGTATATACACACATATGCAAAGGCTATTGTACCAGTAGCTATTATATCTATTTTATAGCAATTAATATTTTCAAATAATTAGCGATAGCACAGGAAATTTTTCTATCACAATATTCATTGAAAAAAGTAAGTAATAAAAGAATTTATGAAAAGTGATTACTATTACATAAACACAAGCATAGGAATGAAGGCAAGAAATAAATAAATGGTTTTTTTCTTTCTACATTTCTGTTTTCCATATTTTCAGAAATTTCATATGATAATTGGAAAAGTACTTTTTATTTTTAAAAAATCTTTAAATGTTGATCAGGAAAGATAATTGTAATCACCTACAATTTTAAAGAAAGAATTTAAAACTCAGTGTAAATATGAAACTCATTAAAGCAAAATCATGCCCTACTTCACGTAACTAGTATCTGCAGTAAAGTTAGGAATCAAACTTTGTGATTGATTTCAAATCTAATGTTCTTCAGCTTCAGCATGACTTGATATTCAATATTTTGCAATTATCATTATATATCCTTAAGAACTTATAAACTCAGAATGGCATAGTCAATAACAAACATTGCTTGAATTGCAAGTATTGTAAGATTTCAAGGTTAACAACGGTACTACATAGATTTAAAGATATTTCTTTGGTTTTCACCAGCTGAACATTATCGCCCTATCATGATTAACCTAGAGTACCTTGTGCAGTGGAACAGCATACAGCAGGTTCTGAAAAATTATCATTTAAGAGTAAATGCTAGCACTGAGAAACATAATATTTTAACTATATATTTTCAAATAATTTCATACTTAATAGTTGCAAAGATTGCAAGCAGATTTCCCATATTCCCTTCTCCCAGTTCCCCCTACATTAATGTGCTGCATAACCATAGTGCAATTATCAAAACTAAAAAATTAATGTTGGCACATTACCATTAACTAAACTACAGACTTTACTCAGATTATTCTTGTTTTTCCTTTTGATTTTTTCTCCAATGTAATCCCAGATCTTATTTTTCCTTATGATGTCTTCTTACTCCAGTGTGTTTTTTGTTTGTTTGTTTTTTGTTTTTATGACTTTGGATCTTTTAAAGAGCTCTGGTCATGTAATTTATAGAATGTCCCTCAATCTGGGTTTTTCTGATACTTTCTCATGACTAGATTGAGGATATGCATTACAGGAAAGAGCACCTCAGGGCCAAGGTGCTCTCCCTGCATCCCATCAAGTGCACATGTTGGAAATACATCTTGTCTTGTTACTGGTGGTTAAGTGGTATCTACCAGATGTATTCATAGTAAAAGTTACAATTTAATCCTTGTAAATGTTATTTATTTTGGGAGATATTTTGAGACAATGCATATATCTTGTTTCTCAAACATAACATGTTCCTTGGTGTGTACAAGGGTCAGCGTATCGTATCCAGTAATTTTCAAGGTGGTGTTCTAATAGGCTATTTCCTTTGTATCCTCTAAATTCATTAACGGAAAATCTTCTTTGAGGAAAAGTTTTCTCCACAATTCAATCACCTCTCTATATCATCTTGGACATATGAGTATTTTATTCTTTGTGTTACAATTCAACATTATTATAGTTTTGCTGCTCAAATTATTCCAGCTTTAGACATTGAGTTTTTTGCAGGTTGGCTTCTATGCCCTTTCAACACACCCAATTCTTTTTTTGACTGAAACACAAATACACAAGTTTTTGAGTGAAGTTAATTTTTAATTCACGTGGGCATTTACCTTATAATTGCTGGGTCATACGGTGAGTATACGTTTAACTCCAGCCACACTGTGTTCCCAAGGTAGCTGTGCTCAAAGTGGTGGCTGTTCACAGAGTGGCTGTACATTCCCACCACCACTGTTTGAAAGTTCCAGTTGCTGTGCGTATTTACTAGCTCCAGGTAAATACCAGGTAAAAGTTCGGGGGGGTGATATTATTTTTTGTGTGTGTGTGGTGGTTGTTATTCAAATAGATTTGTAATAGCGATTCATTATGGTTTTAATTTGCATTTTTTCCGATGACTAATGATATTGTGCATTTTTTCGAATACTCCTCTGTCATTTTTATAGTTTCTTTAGTCAAGAGTCTTTTCAGATTCTTGGCCAAATTTTTATTATGTTGTTTATTTTATTGTGGAGCTTTGAAAGTTACTTATATATTCTGGATAAAAATTCTTTGTTGGGTATGTGATTTTCAAGTAATTTCTTCTCTTGTGGATCATTTTCTTTTATTTTCATAAAAAACATCTGTCATAAAAACATCTGTCAAATGTTTTTAATTGAATATAGTCTAATTTATCTATTTTTTTTTCTGTTTTGTTTGGGTTTTTCCTTTTGCAGTTGTGTTTAAATACTATTTGCCAAACTCTAGGTCACACAGATATTCATTTCAAGTTAATTTTATAAAACACAGAAGGCATATCTAATTTTTTTTGCGCATAGTTGCCAACTGTATTTGGCTACTTTTGTTGAAAAGACTGTCCTTGCCTCTAATCCAGAAACCTTAATGTCTTCTGCTGGCAATTGTGAACCTTGACAGGTTACCTCCTTAACATGCAATTAGGATAAAAACAGAAACCGTTCATTATTTTTTGAACACAAAGAGTTTTTATGCCTTCATTAAACAGGATTGGGTTAATCTAGTTAAGAATTGAACTGGGTTTTAGGTTTGTTGTTGCTATGGTTGCAGGATAACACAGGCTTTACGTTCTTTTAGGGAGTATTTTGTTTAGTGTGGTAGTTGCTTTACCAAGATCTTTTCCCCTCAATATCTACTCCATTTCCAGCTTTAGGCCTTTCCTTTCTTCCTACTGCACCTCAGCGATGGTCTGTCTCCTGCAAATAACTCTTCATTCATTCAACAACTGTTAACTTGGTAGAAAGCTATGGATAGTCTATGTTGTTCTGACTAAGTTTAAATGTTAAGTGGGCATGGTATCCCTGGTTCTCCAGGGTATGACCTCCTTACTGTCCCTCCCTTTCCCAGTGCACTTTTTAGCCTAGCACTTCTTTCCCAGGGGTAGAGGGTTCCTTTCCTGGCAGCAGTGTGTCTTCATCAGCACCAAAGAGACAACTTGCTGTCCTTATTTTACAGATCAAAGCTCTATTTCCTTAGGGGAAGAAATAAGGAAGAGGAGTCTCCAAGTTTCTTAGTGCCTCTGAATTGGGTCCTGTCCTCCATTTCCCCTCTGTTCTACTCTTCTGCTCTTCCCCAAACTGCAGAGCTTTTCTGGTCTCTCCCAATCTTTTCTGTGGGTATTAGGTGGAGTTTCTGCACACCTGGCCTCCAGTAACATGTCAACCATCCTGCCTTTTTAAAATACGTATCCAGAAGCAGCTTACATAGGTAAGCAAGTACATTGGTTTTGTCTCACACCTGCAAGTAAATTGTCTACCTTAGATCTTGGGACCTGTAATTTCTGTGCTCTGACGGGTAAAAAAAAAAAAAAAAAAAAAAAAAAAAAGTTGTGAATTCTTGTTTGCTTGGCTTCTGTTTTTGCTGTTATTGTTGTAAAGGTTAAGAATGGCATGTTTTCCAGTTCTCTATATCTCTGGGAAGAAACTGAGTCAATTTAATTCTATTCTAAAATTCAATTTCAAAAAGGAAATGATTAGAAATGTGTAACCCTTTTTAATTTCAGAAACTCCCAGTAATAATTTATAAATGTAAACTTTAATAATTTTCCTTAATAGTTAATAATTAGTTGAGGCTCCATTAATTTACTCAAACACCTAAAGGCATGAGGCTTAACTACTACTTGGATCATCATGGCCATGAGCAATTTACTAAATTTTTCTATGACCCTGTGACTGAATTTTAACAAATTTTCCAGGTAGCTCCTGCAATATAGTAAAGATTTAAGCACAAAATGTTTTGCTACCTTTAAAAAGCAATTAAACAGTTCATATAAAAATAATTATTTTTCTTGTTTTGTAATTAATTGAATGGTCATGGCTATTTTAGTTTATCTGGTATAAATGATGTCATGATTATCTAAACTAGAATAGGAAAATTGAGGACAAAGAACAGAGTCTATCCAACGAACTACATTAAATAGCATCATTTTAAAAGTTAAATCACTGTACTTCTTAATATTTATTCCTGACCTTTAAAGTACATTTACATTTGAAAATAGGATAATGATCCAAAAATTATGGGGAAGTGTTTCAGAGTATGGAATATAAATTATAAACAAAATTAAGTAACAAAATGTTTGAGAGACTACATATATCTTCAAATTCTCTGTGTAGAATATCAGTGGGAAGCCACCAAAACTCTTTTTCTTTAACACTTTGCATATTTACTTGGTAGGCCCCATCCCTATCAGGGCAGATATCATACATCAATGACAGTTATAAGAGGAAGTGGGACATTCAAAGTATTGAAGAAGCTGACTAAACAACAAGTTTGAAAATTATTTGGCAGCAAAGGGTAAGAGGGCATAAGGTGTCATTAGAAGAGAGACTTAAGGATATGCAGGAGGATAATGATGATTACATTTAATCCTGGATAATAGTACAAAGGCTAGAAGTCATACACAGTAACTTGCAGTATATTATTTTAATGTTTCATTACTGTGATAGAAAGGATCTGACATAAAGATTGATTTGATGCAGGTCACCCCATCAGCTCTTCTGCATGAGTGGATAAATCCCTCTTTGGGCAGATATGGTTGCAGCTTGCCTGGCTCTGATTGTTATATCAAGGAAAACTGTCCTGTACCATATGCATTTTATTCTGTGTATTACTGTGACATAGAAATACTTTGATTATACAGAACTTTAACTTTGAAGATTAGAACGTATATAAAAACCAGGAACCATTATACAGAATAAGTCCCAGAGCTCTAGATACTCAAACCTATAACGTAAGGATTTAATACAAGTTATTTTTACAAAAACATGTAAGTTAATTTGTTCCCTACAATTAAAGTAATGGATTGTATTATGATTGGAGACTAATGATCTTAAATTATTTCCTGACTTTGAAGAATTATTTTGAAAAGATATATTTGAAAATAACAAATATTATTTTATCACTAATTTTTATCTAAGAAATATAGTCTTAATTCTGATCTCAAGATGAGTGAAAAATCTGCATCCACTGTTTTTCCAGGTTCAATTTCACCTGAATTTCTTTGACAAAAGTCTACAGCAGGAAAATCTGAGTACTAATTATTCCTCATAATTCTACTTGGCTTTTCTTTTTTTATCATACAATACTTTCATAAATTAATATATGAATATGTTACTGATCCAAGAGAAGAAATATACTTAAAATAAAATACAGCAGCAGTTTTTTACCTTTTTTCCCACTTTCAAACTGACTCACTTACAGTTTTTGAAATATTTTTTCTGATATTTACCAACATATTACATCACTGTGTTTTTATTTGTTCATCTTAACATAGTATCCATTGACTTCATGATTTGACAGTTGATTTAACTCTCTTTCATCTCTACTTTCAGCTTTCAACTCCTCACCTTCCTGAGAGTCAAATTAATTTTTTGTTAAATTATTGGTAAATGTTGAAGTGTTTAATGATCATAAAATGTTTATTACTTCCACCATGTCCAATAGAGCAAAATTGCTACTTTTTTCTCATTTTTATGTGTTCAATCTACCAGCTTAAACTGAACCATTTATTGTCTTTATTTTTATTATTTTGATTTCGTCCTTCTCCTTGCTGCAAATGTCTACCACTTTATCAGAAAGTTATCAGTAAAAAAGTCAGCTCAGAATAATCTCTCCACTCTCTGAAAACCACAAAGCATATCCTATTCTTGATAATATATTTTCTTTGGTTCTTAAAAGAAGTGATATTAATTATTCATTATTTCTTGATTGTTATTTTTATTAAACAAGTTTGAAGCAAGGGTCCTGTACTCAGTACAATAATTTCTCTAGTTTTTTATATAGCTGATTACTTATTAATTTGAAGGCTTCTTTTTGAGTGTATCTGGCTTTGCATGATTAGTACTTCTAATGTTACAAAAAGTGTCTCCAAATGTTTTTATGATTATTATTCAAAATATGTTAACAAAATACCATGATAACCTCCAAAAATCTGTCTATATATGTGTGTGTATATATACACACACATATATTTCAAGATACTATTAAATAATTTGAACAAAATTTAAAGTGAAATAAACATTTAAATATGTTGAAAAAGCTAAAATAGTTTTTGCACATTTGCAAAGAATCATAGACTGGTTGGCTTATATAAAACAGAAATTTATTTCTCACATTTCTAGAGGCTCCAAGTCCCAGATCAGGATGCCAGAGTGGTCAAGTTGTGGTTAAGTACCCTCTTCCAGTTTGTAGATGGCCAACTTCTCATTATATCTTCATTTGGCAACAGAGCAGAGAGAGGGGAAACAAGCTCTCATGACCCTTATAAAGAAACTAATCACCTTCCAAAGTCCCCACCACCCAATACTGCCACAAGGGTTAGATTTCAGCATATGAACTTTCAGGGCACACAAACATTCAGTTTGTAAAACAAATGTTTCCTTTAGGAAGTGATAGTAAAGGGGTAAGTGGGTCATATCCTTTGATAATATTCTTCCCTGCTTTGTGGCTTTCATTTAAGATTGTTTACAGCTTTTATCTCTTGTAGAAATGGGCACTTTAATTCTTCATCCACTGGTATTATTTGTTCACTTAAATAAAGACACCTTAGGTTTCTGGAGGACCAAATTCCTTTTTATGAAGAGATAAAGCAATAAAAATTTTCTCTTTTCCTACACTAGATGAACACACAGCATAAAAAGTCCAATTATTGCATGTCAACTTCAATAGGGCTTCCATTCAAATTTGGCCCTATTTTAGCTAGGTGACAGAATTTGTACAACTGATATTAAGAAATCTATTTTAATTATAACCACAGAGCTGGTTTTGATCTTGAAATGTTTATTCTACATTTAAAATTTAATTGGATCTGTAATAATTCTGACTTTGTGTATATGTGCATATACCTAACTTGCACTATTTAATAACAAAAAAACATAGAAATGAAGAAAAACACCAAAGTAATATATATATATATATATATATACTTAGCTTACTCTATATAATTTGCTCACAAGTTGACTATATAGAACTCTTCTAATATACCACACACTATCTTATTTAATCTTCTCAACAATCTTGTAAGTGTGGTCATATCATTTAACATTCAAACCAGGGCACTTCAGAGAGTAAAAATGAGCACTATTATAATTAGGACAATAGGCAAAAACTAGGATGAATGGTAATCCACCCTACAGGCTGAACATTTTCCTAACTCATCACAGAATGATTTCACATTTCTTTGCAATTTTTATGCCATTTAAAAACTAGGAAATAAGTTTAGGGACACAAGGGACTTTACATAAGTCCTATAGAGGGTCGGGCCAAAGTAGGTTTATAGTTGTTTTTTTGTATGGGAAATAATACCATAATTAATGAATAATAATACAAGAATAAACTCTGACCCTAGCTGGTGTGGCTCAGTGGACTGAGCACCAGACTGCAAACCACAGGGTTGCTGGTTTGATTCCCAGTCAGGGCACATGCCTGTGTTGCAGGCCAGGTCCCCAGTAGGGGGCATGTGAGAAGCAATCACACATTGATGTTTCTCTCCTTCTCTTTCTCCCTCCCTTCTCCTCTGTCTAAAAATAAAATAAATAAAATCTTTTTTAAAAAACCTCTGTTTTGTGTATTTTCAACTTTAAGCATAGTTTTGCCTCACCCTATATTAAGTATGTTAGTTGAAATTCAAACATGGAATATGTGTTGATCGAAACTACTGTTAGAAAAAGTAAAGAAAATACATATGCTCCAGAACAGAAATTATAGCTTATTATTATTTTTAACTCTACATGTGTATGTTTAATTTTGAAAGATATATGTCTAGAAAGATACACACTCAAACTACTAAATAGTAATTACCCAAGGAGAATGGGTAGCTAAAAATGGAGAGTCTTTCATATATATATTCTGTGTGGAAAAAATCCAACCATTGTTAATATAATGAGAACAGTTTGTGCAACATCAATGTAACTTGGAAGCCAAAGGGAGTAGATAGGAATAGGCATGCATGAACAATGATGACTTCACTGTACTAGCCAGTGGGGGCGGTAGACCCTGTTGAGTGAGCATGTGTACTGTGTGGCCATCACATTCAAAATGACTGAGTCAGTAGAGCAACGGATCTTCACCAAATTTTGCATTAAACTTGAACATTCCTCTGAGGAAACTGTTCAGGAGGTTCAGGGGGCCCCAGCTATGGGCAACTGGTGATTGGCAGCTTCATCAGGACTGTGCATAACATCTGGTGCAGAGTGTTTTTTAACAAAACATCAAATCACCCAGGTGACTCAATCCTTCTATAGCCCAGATTTGGTGCACTATGACTTCTGGCTTTTTTCTAATCTCTAAAGGAAGAGATTACAGACCATCAGTGTGATTCAGGAAAATTTGATGGGGCAGCTGATGGCAATTGGGAGAACTGTGTAGGTCCCAAGGCACCTACTTTGAAGGGGACTGAGGCATCACTGTCCTATGTATAATGATTTTTCTTGTATCTTATATCTTCTTCAATAAATGTCTCAACAGACCAGTTAAGAAAGTATCCAGCCATGTAATATGGAAATAATATACATATTATGAATATACTAAATATATATGTATTTCTGTATTGCTATAGCCACACAACCATTTCCACAATAATCACTCCACACAGGCAAATAGCATGAAGTATTTTACTAAAAGAAAATGCCACCATTTTTTTAAAGATTTTAATTATTGACTTTCAGAGATAGGGGAAGGGTGGGAGAATGAGAGGGAGAGAAACATCAGTGTGTGAGAGATACATCAATCAATTCTCACATACCTGCAACCAAGAACCTGGCCCACAATCCAGGCATGTGCCCTGACTGGTAATCAAACCAGAGACCTTTCAGTTCGCAGGCTGGTGCCCAACCCACAGAGCCACACCAGCCAGGGTGATCATTATTTAAATTTTAGCTTTTTTTGTAAGAGATGAACAAAAGTTGACTTTCTTAAAAATTAAAGATATAAAAATAAATTTGAACATGTAAATTATATCCTACTTCATTAATGATTATACCAATTTCAGGTTTATCGTATCTTAAGCCAATATTTTCAATTTTAAATGAAAAGCTTCAGAAAGTTTTAAGTGTATAATTAAAGCATTGAAAGTATATTCTTATATTGGTGAGTACAAAAAATACTTTTTAAATGTAATTAATTAAATCGACTTCACTCTCAAATCTAATTTAGATTTTATCCCTATTATTTTCTTGCCTTAACAAGTTTTTGGTTTAGAGAAATGAAATGATTAGTTTCATAAATTACTACATTTATATATTTGTATAGAAACACAGAAAAGTGTCACAATGATAAGATGATCCCATATTATTGTAACTGAAGTAAATTAAAGCCTTTTTAAAGTCAGGTTTGATTTTTATAAAGTCCATACCTCAGAGACTCATCCAAACTATGACAAATTTCTTGTTGGAAGTGTATTTAAAAGTTCACAATCTTGGAAGAGAAGATTATGTGCTTAAAGAAAAGCTAATTAAATTTTTGCATCTCAAGTACTGTTCTTTCCATAAGATAGAAATCCAAGATAACCAAAACAACCATATAACTTTAGCTTACTTTTTTACACTAAGAAACAATCTTGAAAGAGATAATTTCTTGAAAAAAATAATTTCTCACTCAACTAGTGTGATAGCTATATATGTTACTCTCTTTATAGGATTAAGATTAGTTAATCTTTTCCTATTACCCAGTAGCTATGCAGCAAGTACTTTGGTAACTGGAAGCTATCAAGTTGGAAGTGAAGAACTGATGGAATAATGTGTTTGTGCTTGAGACATATGGGTTAGAGTGTAAGAACCATTTTCTAAAGATTTTGAGCCTTGTCCCCTACACTCTACAACAATCAATTGTGGCAGACCCTTCTGCATGGCGTGGGCCCAGCTCCCACTCAGAGATGCACAGGACCCACGCCCACAGATAGGTTCTCTCATGGGTAATCAGATTTGCAATATATCTAGAATCTTTTGAGGCTTGCTCTTTGCTAAAACCCCCTCACCCTGCAAGTGCCTTGCAAGAACCAGTGTGACCAGCTCAACTACTTTTCCTTTTCATTTGCTAATATCCTTCTTCTGTGATGTAATGAGGGGCATTGGATCCTTTGTTGTAACCTGGGGATGGTGAAGGAGAACCATCTTGTAACGTGAGGAGAGTTAGAATAAAGGCCTGTCATGGCGGAGGCTGAAGCTTTTGCTACCCTTAAGAGAAAAGCCACATTGTCGTCCTTATTCCTCCACCGGACTTGGTAGTCTGTGTATGTTTTAATTCATCCATAATGACATGGACACTGCTGGCCAGTGTCCACATCAATCAATATTGAAGAAAAGTCCTTAATTTTGTTATAGAAATTATTTACCATGCATTCTGGACAGTGCAAATAGAAATGAGCTGGAAGTTGAACTGGGATAGAGGTTTTAAGACCTCTATTTCAGTCTTAGTTCAGGTAATGGTAAATATTTCAATCATGAGAATGTTACTTAATATATCTAGGTTTCAATATATAAGAAATATTTGTAAGATGTATTTTAAATATATAAATACTGAAAAAACAAAAGAGTCATAAATCTTTGTTGTATACATAGATTAAAAAATTATTCACAATTTCTTGGAGGAAAAATAGTTTTGCTTTAACTGAGGAAAAGTGGAATTTAATCGCTATGATCTGTACGATAATGGTTCACAGATACCAGCATTTGTGCATTTTGCTGCTGTGGATGGAATCCTGTTTTATTTAGCACTTACAAGATTCAAGCCCTTGGGCATGTTATTTTGAGCTTTTGGAATTTCAGTTTTATTCATCTATGAAGTGTAGATAAGACAGTATCAACTTCAAATGTTTGTTGTGAGTATTAAACATATGAAAGATGTAAATAACATATATTTTATAAAAACAAATGGAGATAAGTTCTTGTATTAACATTTATTATAAAATACCTGAGCAGAATAATCTGAAGGAATGAATATACACTAATAGTTTTTACTGATAAAAAGACTGAAAAAGGTTATTCCAATTACCTTGAAAAGCCATAACTATTAATGACCTTTGATATTGCATATTGGAATAAGCCCCATTATTATTTTCAAGAGAATATAGCAAATATAATAAAAACAAATTATGTTGTTATTATTTGCCCTCATTATTCTACTTTAAGTCTAAGAGGTGTACTTTTTGAACCAGGTGAGTTTCTCTTGCTCCCTTGAGTATATAGGCCGCCACTGAGTCAACTATATACTGAACTTTAATCATTTTGATTTTTGATGATGGTGTTAATGAAAAAATGATTAAGAACAATTCTTAAGTGGTCAGATGTGAAAGAAAAATGGAAGAAACTTTGGTAAGAATGAAAAGTGGAAAGTAAGAGAGAAGTTTTGTGCATGGTTTACTGCACCTGATTAGGTGAAAGTGGAAAGTTGCTGTAGTATCTGGCATTTAATCTTTTAAAAGAGAGCTTACCTTGCCTTGGAAATGGCTGAACTGATACAAGGAAAAGCAGTGGGGAGGATACTGGTATCAGAGGACTCACTTTCTTTCATCCCATAATTGTAGCATTATCTGCTGTGCTTCCAGAAATGAAAGAAAGGGACAGAGAAGGGAAGATAGATAGCTCCTTGGTGTCTCCCTGCTACACTTCAGAAAAAGAAAAGAATAATCTGATTTCAAAAAAATCCTCACCCAAACATGATCCTAAGCTCAATATTTTTCAAGTGACAGTTTCAGGTTAACTTTCATTACTTTTGATTATGCTACCCTCTGCCCCAGTTTCTAGTTGAAACTTGAAAGGTCAAACTCCAAAAAATTCACTTTACTGTGATATTCCAGTCAAAATTAAAGTGAAAATTGCAACTTGTCTCAGAGGAGTCCCTCTCCTGGAGGAATAAGGATTTTCATTTCTTTTAAACATAGCATGTTTGGGAAAACTTCAAAAGTTTTAAATGAAAATTAATTTTAAAAAACTCACAAAATTCTTACCTGCATCTAAAATGATCTGAAGAGTTTCTTCTACCTCTATTCAAGTCTTATAATTGTTAGGAACTTAAAGGTAAAATGCAATTAAGGTACTTTGGAAAAAATAACTTTTGTATAAGTGGGACAAAAATAAAGAAAAATGATGATGCTAATATACTCTTGTGATTTGTTCATTTAACTGAGAGATTTTATCCTCATATAATGTAACAGCACATTCTAATGACGAACAGGTAAAAAAGTTAAGAAATTATGCTAGTAAAGTAATAAATTATCCAGTTGTCATTCTTTTGCTGCCAATAATTGCATGATTTTTAAAAAGAAGCCTATTTAAAGTTCCGAGTTTGGGAACTACTATCACCGTTTTAAAGTAAAATTCATTTTATTCAAATAACTGGGAGTAAACATTGTGGTTAAATTATACTTAACTCTAGCTTTCAGAAGATCATCAACATTATTTTCTTCAATTTTGGCCTACATGTGACATGTATGCTCATATTTTACACTTCTATGGAGTTATAAGCAGTTGTAACCTCTATTAGTTTCATTAAACTTTTTCATATAAAAATGAAAACCAAGTTGTTCCTGTCTACCAGCCTCATGACTCTCTAATCCATCCCTATTGTTTCCTTCTTTTTAGGTGTCAACAACAATCAAGATTCTCCTGTCAGCATCAACTTTCTTCTATAGCTAAATTCAGCATCCTTGTAGACCCTTAATATTATGTTAAAACCAGATGATCTCAGGGTCTGTGCAATTCCACCACTAAAATTAGGGGGAAAATGTGAACAATGTCTTAACTTCATGGTAGTAATTTGATACATGCAACTAAAATGGCTTGGGGATGGGTACTATGCCCATCTTCCTGAGAAGTGTCTCTACAACAGATCCAGAGACATCACCCAGCCAGCTACGGTTTGTGACCACTTTGAAAACATGGCCTTGTCGATCAGTCCAGCTTATCTGATGGGGCTGTCAGTCATCTGCTTGGCAACATAACTAGTATCTGCTGGGTCCCCATTGTTGAGTTCAGATTTACAGTGATAGCTCAAATGGAACAACCTCTATGCCTCCATGACTTGTTGCTACATTTCTGCTTGAGCATTTGCTCATTGATTGATCATTTGCTCTCACTTATATTTTTAGCAATAGCTAGACTCTTAAAAATCAAAAAGCCAGTCTTGTATAGTTCTTCAAGTATTTGTTAAAAATGTTAATAGAGAATCTGGTATTGTTTCTTTTACTAGAAGGAAAAAAAAAACAACCACCTCAGGACTTTAAAGAAATAATGCCTCTGAATGTGAAAACTAGCCCAAGGTTTTACCTTTGTTATCCTCCCTAGAATTCAGAGGGAGAAAAATGTAGCCTTTTTTAAAAGACAAAAGAACATTGTAAAACAATGTGAAATGGAAGTAGAAATGCAAACAGAGAGGGTGAATGTAAAACAATAAAAGGAAAGACAAAATACAATCAGAGAATTAGAATCTCCACTGGCCGAAATTTAGACACTGTCTTTCAATTCTCTTGCCAAAAGTAGTTCATTTATTTTGCATAATTCTTGCCATTTTGAATATAAAAATTATTCAAAACCTTTTGGTTCAAAATACATATTCACTTGTTTGTGTAAATGTTTTGGTCTGCATGCTAATATTTGTATTGAGTTATGAGGCACCACTTCCAAAGCTGTCGCAACTTTTCTCTATCACAGGCAGTCTGAGACAAATGCGCTGCCTCCTCCTGCACTCTAAGCTTTGCTTCTACAATCATTTGTACCATGGAAACCCAGAGACTGGATTGCAATATACATTCAACTCTACCTGCTAATATGAGCAGTCAGCCTTGCAGTACTCTGTGTATGCTAAATCTTGCCCTCACCACAATAAGCCTCTGGGTGAGCTCACCAGTTATCCTCCAATAGCTCTAGACTGGGGAGGGCATTTGAGGATATACATGTATGCTCTGCTTATTATATGCAAGCTGTAGCACACCAGGGACCTACTCCCTGTCCAAATATACCATCCCATCTTTGCTACTCTATGGGGCCAAAACACGAGATTCCTCTGCTTTTTTTATTTCCGTCAAACCATTTATTGCCCTGGACTCACTTTCTTTGGGGTTTGGAACTTAAAAGGAGTCATTTTCAACATTTCATATCTTGTTATCATTCCTTCACAAGTCTTTCCATTCCTTGAAAATCTGCCCTTTCCTTTCTGACAAGAACTCCCCTATCTTATGTACTTTTTTTTTTGTAGATGACATTTGATCTTTTGATATCTAGTGCAATAATGGGGAAAAGGGCTGAATGGAATGGACACAAATTACCAAAAAAAGAAAACATATGCATGAAAAGTGATAGAGTTAGTGTATGGGATATTATCCTATTAAATATGTCAGGTAAATACCATATATTTTGTCTAAAGAAATTATGAAAGACAGGGACCAGGAGCCAAGACCTTTCCTCTTAACCTCAGATAGTCTTCTTTTTACAGGAAGGCCTTTGTATCCCTACCTGATATGTCATATATTTCTGCTTCTCTAAAATATTTATCCCTAAGTACTATTATTGATTTGAGGTAATAATGGCTGAAAAGCTGCTTGGGAAAAAAAGAAAAACAGATTACTAAAAACATTGGGGAAGAAACTTGGAGTGGGGTGGAAACTATTAGAGGCATATAAACTTACTGAAGTATTAAATAAAAGAAAAGAAATAAAAGTATTGATTAAGGCCAATACATTTGAAGAAGTAGGGATGTAGATGAAGTGTAGTAGAGATTTTGAAAAAGAAGCTAGATGCTTAGCAATTTGAACTTACAATCAGAAAAAAGTGTAATATTATATAAAACATCAGTAAAAAGAAAAATACATCTTGAGAATAATGTTGAATGAAATGAAGTTTTAAAAAGTATACTAACGGAAAATTGACATGTTACATGCCCAAGTGCAAAGCTCAAAGTGAGTGTAAGCATTTCTATAATACAAAATCCAGAACTATTAGTAAAAGTAACTAACTTGGATCGACTCTTCCTTGTGCCACATGGTGAAATAAGAACCTATGTGGATGATCTCAGCTAATGCTAATTAGAATGCTATGTAGTATTTACTATCGAAACTGGATTTACACTGCAGAAAATAAAGCTCAGGAAACTGTGACTTGCCCTCAGTCACAGTGTATACATGGCAGAGCTAGGATTGAAGACTGAGAGTCAATTATTGAATGAGTACTACATACATATATAGTTAAAAGATGGATTAAAGAAATATACATTGAGCCTTGTAGGGAAGAAAGAATACACTTCATGTTTTTTTCAGTTTAATGTTGAAGAAAATTAAAGTCTACAGAAAGTTTTCACCAAATTAAAAGAGTAGCAAATAGTGCAAATTTGTAGGGTTTTTTCCCCCCACAAAACTAAAGACACAATATAAAAACATGTAATAACTTATGGTAAATAATCAACCCTTTGGAAATTGTTCTTTAAAAACTTACTTAAATTATGCCAAGTGTTCCAAGAAATCTTGCCAGGAGCAGCGAATAGAGTAGGAATTATTTTCTCTAGAGGCTTCTACCAAGTAATTACTTTTGGAGATCTTGGAGCACCAGACCACTGGATAAATTCACTCCTGTGTTGATCTCTCTGTTAGACCAAGTAGAGGCTCTTGCTATTTTTCTTCCCTCTTCAAATTAAAACAAACAAACAAACAAACAAACAAACAAACTTCTTGCCAAGTTCTGCCCTTATTTTCACAATTACCTTCTTACGGAAAAACAGGTGGCTAACCTTTTTTGGCACTCTGGAAAATTCCCTGAACTTGCTTCCAGGAAATCATTCTAATATAATCAATGGTGTTGGTCTGTCTTTGTGAGTCCTTTTCACCCATCCCAAATGGCATATGGCAGCCTTACCTACAGTTACTAGTCTTTAAAACACCAGAAGAGTTTTACCGTCCAATAGTGGTTCCAAGAGGGAGAGGGAGACAGAAATGATGGGAAGTAGGCTTCTTCTAAACCACCAGCATTTTATATTTCCACTAATGAAAAGTAACTATATTTATAATACACATCTTTTTAATGAAGTAAAGGAAACATAATACCAAAAAGAGGTTAAATATATTTAGCCTTAGGAAAAAATATTATTCCTAATTTTGCCTAAATTATTGAAATTTTGTTATAAACCAGGGTTTTGGGATCACAGCTTGGATAATACTAATTGATTTTATAGATTTAATGAGAAAAGAGATAGCTGGAAGTTTGAAACTGAGAGGCACCAAAAAGAATCATGAGTGAGTTTAGAAACTGCCACTGTATACAGGTGGAAGTTGCAAAATACCAACATAGAGAAGTATGAAATTAAATTATATAGGACACTACAGTAAGTGGTCTTACAGTATATTTTGATGTCATTTGTGCCAATAGTTAGATGTCTCACTTGATCTAGTAGAAAGTGGCCATCCTAAACTATATTCCATTTAAAATAACACACATTAGAAATTTAAACTTCATAAAGCTGGTAATACAATAACAGACTGCTGAGCTGCACTGGTGGTAAAGTAGAAAACCTATAGAACAAGAACCAACATGCATGGCCAGCACTGTCCTAATCAGAGCCAGTGTGTCTAACACACATATGGTAGAGTAGGAAAAATCTTCTATATTTTAAAGATGAATAGAAACATTCAAATCTTTTGTTTGGATTCCAAACAATTTGATTCCTTTTTGACAATACACTAAAAAAATACAAAAGGTATTGTGTATAAAAATTTGATTTCCTGAATGAAGATTAATAAATTGTCCTGTCAAATTTGGCTAGCCTCATTCACTCACCATGACAATCCCTGAGCAAGCTGACAAAATAGAATTTCCAAATACGCAAGATCTAGGATCAGAGTCAATCCTTCAGACACAGGTATCTCAGGAGTCCAAATAAAAAACACCTTAACACACTAAATCATATTCTATCTCAAGAGTGTTTTTACCTAACTTTACAAAAAAAAGCCTTATAACTCCATATTATAAATCATGTTATCCCACTTACAGAATGAGTCAGGTTCCTTTTGCTCTTGGTCTTCAAATAGATACAAAAAAATAAACTTACTAAAATGACTTGCCTAAATGCATGACATTATTTCAACATGATAACTTTAATATTATGAAACTATTCTATTCTGGAGATATAAATTAGTACATATATGTATGTATACAAGTTATTTTTCCCATGTGACTCAGATAGGTAAAAATGTGAATGCTTGTTCTTGTTTATTAATTCAAATGCAAAATATAAAATACTTTGTTTTCTGACAAATAATTGTCAGCCCCACTGAAGTGTCAATTAGATCTGATTCAGAGTAAGAATTGACAGTTAACCTCTCATATTTACAACCACATAGTTAAATCACTCTGGAACATAAAAGTTAATTGCATGTAAAAAACTAATCAAATTACATAAATTAGAAATTATAGAAATCTCAGTGAAGTCATATTAACAACTTTTCCATAATTACCAATTCTCCATAATTTTCCATATTTCTACATAGAAAAGTAAACCCCTGTGTAGTCAAAGTTGACAAAAATACTCAAACAGATTTCCTCTAAATTGAAATTCCATTTATATAGGGTTCTAAATTTTTCTGTAAATGACAATTGTTTCTGTCATAATATACATTTTTTAACTGAAATTGCACCTTCATTTGACTGGCACTAGGTATGTTGACAACGCTGAGCCAGTATTTTCCAATGGGAAAATAGAAAAGTTAAAATTTTTAGAGAATCAGAAAAGAAGATTAGACCTTTTCCTGGACAATTTTGTCAATAGGCACAATTTATGACGCAAGCCTAAGTGTCTTTAGTTTTGCCTTTTTAATTCCACATTTACAGAATACACTTTGATGATTTCCTCCCACTAGATTGTTTAAGAACATGGAATGGCAAGCAAAGTATTCGGTGCCCTTATCCACCAATAAATTAAAATCCAAAGCTTGATTAAATGGGAACATTATCTATTCATTGGGCATAAAAATCCTCAACTGAATTCAAGTCCTCATTCCATCTCATTCTCCATGACAACCAAGGAAGCCTGGGGCCGGGGTGGGGCAGGGGGAGAAGATGGCGGCGCAGTAGGAAGGAGCGTATTTCGCTCCCCCCTACACACAGGAGAATATTTTGGCTGATTTACATTGGAACGGAGCAAACAGCCATCAGAAACACAACATATTTGAAATCAGGAGATCAAAAATTGTGGTGGACACCGAAAAACCAGATGGTAAGGAGAGTCCTTCAGAACAATAAGAGCCCAAGGGGCAGCGCGGATACCAGGGCCGGGTCTGAGGCCCGGGGGGCTCTCGCCAGGCTCGCCACCAGATTAGGGAGGGAGCTGGGTCAACTGCTCCCTTCCCAGCCAAACAGTTTTAGTGGCACTGGGATAAACCCAGTTGCTTAAAATCTCACAGAGAGGAGTTGGGGTCTCAGTGGCAGACAAGCTGGGGGTGTGAACACCCACGCATATCCCGGGGAAGGACTGCATACCGGAGCTCGCCTGATTGTTGGTGGCCAGTGCCACTGGGACAGCCACACACCTGAGCTCCCGGGGCCTTTGACTCCCGGCACCCGAGGAGCAGCTGTGGGCATGGGCTTGCAGGAGGCTGGTGCCCACAGGTCATTTGGCTCCTGGCAATATTGGGATGGCCACGCACCTGGGCTAGCGGGAACTCCAGCGCCCAGCGCCATTGGAACAGGTGCGCGCCCGTGGGACGGCTGTTCCACTGCTCGCCTGAGCTCACCAGCCTCCGGTGCCCAGTGCCGGAGGGGCAGCCACACGCCTGAGCCTGCAACCATCGGGGAAGATTGCGCGAGGATTGGCTCCCGCATGTGACCACAGGTGGCTGCGAGATCATAGGCACCTGCGTGCAACTGGGATAGGCACACGCATCCTCAGAACTTATACCTGAGGCCCTGGGCAGAGAGGCCCAGGGCTAGCTCTGAGGACAGTAGCACAAAGATAGCTGAGCGCTGAACAGGGACAAAAAGCGATACTGTCACCCCTAGACGATTGCAGCCAGCAAGACCAGAAACACCAGCTCAGCAAGATTGAAAACAGCAAGAGTTGTTGGTTTATTTTATTTTATTTTTTCTTTTTTCTTGTTGCTTTTTTCTTTTTTCTCTTTTTAAATTTTAATTTTTTTCTATTATTTTTTATAATTTTTATCATTTTTCCTCTTTTTTCTTTTTCTTTCTTCTCTTCTTTCTTCTCTTTCCATTATTTCCTCTTTTCTCTTTTTAAATACCCATGAGTAAGACAAAAACAAAACAGAACAAAACAACAACAAAAAACCAGCCCTGGAATTGTGAAAAAACCAGAGACGATCCCAAGGAGGGGGCATTTCAACAGATAAGACAGTGGAAACTGTGAACATTAGGATACCTGAAGCAGACAGCTCCACTGAATCTCACAGGTATTCTACCACAGTTCACACCATAAACCCAGGGAGCCAGAACAGATCAATTTAAGAAGTTAAGGCTAATAAGAAGAACCTCAAAAACAATGGGAAGACAAAGAAATAATCCCCAAATGAAAAGAAAGGAGGAAGCCCCAGAAAGAATGCTAAATGAAACAGAGGCAGCTCAACTGTCAG
>PVKU01010562.1:0-51060 GCA_004027475.1 Anoura caudifer | reverse complement strand
GAAAGGAAAGGAAAGGAAAGGAAAGGAAAGGAAAGGAAAGGAAAGGAAAGGAAAGGAAAGGAAAGGAAAGGAAAGGAAAGGAAAGGATGACTAAAAGGAGCACAGGGAAGTTCCCAGAGAGAGGCAGGAGTGAAAAAGTAGCTTTGGGAACTGGTAGTACACAAACACTGAACTCTGGGAGCGCGGGAGGAAGCCTTTTCATGAAAAGATCATGAGATGAGTAGGCAGGATGGAGGGAGGGCAACATTCCTGAGAGTTACGGTGCTGCATCACCGCTCGGGCACTGCCTGGACTCTCAGAGCAAACAAGCTTAAAGGGAAGAAACCCTCCTCTCATCCTTGAGAATATCCCAATTGATTAAAGAATAGTCTCGGTGCCAATTTAAATGTTGCATTTGTCTGGGAGAGGAGGAACCGTGGGCCCAGAATTAGAGTCCAAGTATTCCACAAATGCGCCTTATTTAAATAACATTTTAAAAAATATATCATGTTCAGTGGTGAAGAACTGCTAAATTATTGAATTCCCTGAAGCATCCTATAGGCTATAAAGTGGATCATGAAGCCCCATAAAAAAACGCAATAAATAGTCGAGAAGGAACTTGGGCTCCACATCAGAATGCCTATAGGAGCCAATGCTAAACATCTTCATGTAATCTTTCCACTTAAACCAATGATTAAACAGATTAAACAGATGATTAAACAAATAAAGATTAATGAAACAAGTAAAGTAATCAAATCTGTATGGGTGTGTAAACGAATGATTCCAGACAATATTAGAACAAATTGTCTAAAACTAATAGCGAATGCGTCAGTTCAGTCCCAACAGCTTTTGTTGGGCTCTCACTTGGATGTAATCAAAACATTTGTTTAAACTAAGATGGATATGAGGCGCTAAAATGTCAGTTTCTTGAAAGAGAAAATAAAACAAAAGCAATGTCTTCGGTGAGGAGATTGGCACCGCCAATGGGGCTGCATTGCTGAGGAATCTGTGAGCGCTGCCGTAGCCACACTCAAAGTCTAGCGTTGCCCTGGCTGCTCAGTAAAACAGGCTCACCCCAACAATAAATGCAAGCACGCCAAAAGAACATGGAGATATCTAAACTATGTGAGAATTTGCAAGGGAGAGAAAAAACTGCTCAAACATCCTCCAGCTCTTTAGAAACCCCTTTTTAATTATTGGTCATTGATATGCTAATTACAATGTGTGCTTATCTATTCGTTCCTCGCTAGGCCAATTATTCCCTGTGCACTATTGCACTATTGCAAGAAATAAAATGGTATTTTTTTTTTTTTAGCAAGGATGGGTTATTCAGATGATTTTTTTTCATTAATTAAAACTAGTGAGTTTTTTGCCCCTGCTTAGGATACTTACTTGGTTTCAACCCTGCCGGCTGATTTGGCATTCTAACAAGCCACTCATTTGCAGTTCCTCACGCTGGGAACCGAAGTCCTTGCTAGTCCACGAGAGGCTCTTAGACCTGCAGGATCCTGGTCAGGTGATAGCCCCAACCTGCTGCAGCAGGATCTTCATTTTAAACATTG
Organism: Anoura caudifer; assembly: GCA_004027475.1. Classification (NCBI taxonomy): domain Eukaryota; kingdom Metazoa; phylum Chordata; class Mammalia; order Chiroptera; family Phyllostomidae; genus Anoura; species Anoura caudifer. Next base: position 49,519 of record PVKU01010562.1, on the reverse strand, counting down.
AACTCAGGCAGAGTTTGAGAAACACTGATGTGTGTATCTGGGGCCTGCAAAATTTCCTAGGAGTGTTGGCCATGATCCTTCACTAAGGCAAGGCTCTGAAAGAAATGCTTTGAAATAATTGGTTTGGGAAGAGTGTCTGGGAGTCAGCTGCAAGGTTCCAAAAGGGACCGCGGGCATTTCCCTGATAAACAGAGCACACTGACAGTGTCTGTCCCGCTCGCTGTGGCCTGCCTGCTGCTGCCAGCTCTGACCATGTGCTCAATATGATCCTCATATTGGGATTATATTCCAGGGATTATAATCCTTGGTGGGGACTGTTGGATTGTAAGCAACAGAAGTTAGACTAGTCTCAGCAAAAAAAAGGCTTGTTTGTGTTTTGTAAAGATACAGAGTGCCTCCCAGAACCCATAGACAGGATGCTGCTTCAGGAAGGTGCTGGAGCGGGTCTGATGGTGCCCAAGATCCACACCCCAGCCCCACTCTGCAGCTCTCTCTCCACTTCTAGTTGCTGCACAAGTCACAGCTACCTGCCAACTACATTCACGGACACATTACTTCCAGCCCCTGAGAGACTTTGTCTTTTAGACCAAATTCCAGATGCAAGAGGAGAGACCCTGGATGGCTCTGTTTGGATAGTGGCCACTGGTCCAACCAGCAATGAGAGCGAGACCATGCGGAGCACTCACGCACAGCCATGCCTGTGAGGAAATCACCCCAGTGCATGGCAGGATGAGAGAGATAGAGACAGGGAGACAGAAAGGCACACACACACAGAGAGGTGTCCTTAAAGAAAGGGAGGCACAATGATTTGCCCAGGGTCACCAAGTGGTGACAGTAGGACTTGAACCCAGAGACACCCACTATGGCCCTTGCCTCCTCTTCTTCTTCATTGTTATCTGCCTGGATCCGTGCTTACCTTTGGACTGTGTAAGGTGAGTGAACTTTGTCATTAACCCCTTCTCTCTGCTACACTCTGGCATCTCCCCTTTAGCACCCAGACTCTGGTCTTCAGTGCCCAAGAGCCACCCCGTTGCTGCTCAGTAAACACCCTACCCACTGGGTTGCTTGGTGCTAATGTCTTCATCTCTGCAGGTGATCTGCTCCCTGATATGGTAAAGTAGAACCAGTCTGCTAGAACCAGGATAGCCCCCTGTCACTGACCCAGAGGCCAGCCCTATGCTCTCCCCACCCACTAGGCACTATGGCAAGGAAAAGGTCTAACACTGTGGAGCCCCAGTCATCCAGGCTGAGGCCTTTGTTCTGTGATTTGTGATCTGAGAACAAGCTCCTTAATGTCTCCGAGGCTCAGTTCCTGTCTGAGCCTCAGTCTCCCAACCCCCAAAGCAGAGCCCAAGAAACAGGTCATTTATTCTGCAAGGGATCCAGAGAACAGGAGTGAAGGACCAGCCAATGGAACATGCAAGATGGGACTCTTGTATAATTCCATATTATTGAATAAGCCACTGCTGGGTGGCCTTCAGAGAGGCCTATGAACTATATCATGGAAATGTCCACCCCGAAGAGGAGCAGAGAGAACATTCCTCCACTGGTTTCTATTCCCCACTGCTCATGGGCGGCTTCACAGCTGCCTTCTGGTACACTGGCTTCCCCAGATGCCTCGCGCTTTGAAATCACAGAAGCCCCAGGGTAGGAAGTGAGAGCTACAGGGCAAAGCTGGTAAAGGCTGCTCAGAACTGGTCATCACAGGGACTGGGGCAAGACAGCACCAAGATTTTCAGTGGTACCAAAAGGTATTGATATAATTTCCCAGAGGGTCATTGTAAAGTAAGGGCCAAGTATCAGCTCAGAATCTGAGCTGAAAGCAACAGAAACCAGCTCTGGTTACCATAAGCAAAAAGGACTCTCAGAGTCAGCAGGAATCCAAACAATAAGGCTTGGAAAGTGGGAAAATTAAGGGAGCCACAGACAGCCAAGCAGCAGACAACACAACCAGGTTTTAGTAAGAAGAAGCCGGCTAGGGTCCTTGCCCCATGTCCACTGCCGCCGAACTGTCATGAGTGCATTCAAATCGCTTATGATTCAGAGACTAGACAGCAGCAACTGATGGGGCCTGAGCCACGTGTCCACGCCCCGAGTCTTCTTCCAGCAGTGCTATGGAGAAAGCATCTTGCCCTTTTGTAACGCTTTGCCTCCCACCAAGACCTACCATAGAAAGTGGGTTTGGATTTTGGCAACCCAAGGAACGAGAACCAGAGGCTGATATTTGGTAGGTGCCCTGTAAATAGCAGTTTGTGATGAAGTTGTCACTCTGACTTTCTCTAAACCAGTCTGGTTTCGTACCACACACTATGACTGACCAGTAAATTCTGTAAGGAACAGTAGCCCTCACTCATTAAAGTGGAATTCATAGTCCCCCAGGGAAGACTGCTGTTTGATGATTTCTCATCTGTTCTCACTCAGTCGTGCCTCCCTGAAAGATGCACTCTGATTTCTGCTGCCCAGGGACACGTTTGTGTTTCCTGCTGAAACTTTTGCTTCTCTCAAGCCCTGGAGAGTTCAAGGTTTTATGATTTGTTTTAATGAGGGAGGCACTGCCTGACACGCAATGGCATGGTAGCATGTGAGAACTAGAAGGGATTCTAGAGAGAATCTTCTCATTGGAAGAGGACGCTGAGCGCAGAGAAAGTTATCCAAGATCGCACAGCTAGTGAACAGCAGAGCAAGAACAAGTTTCAGTTTCAGAATCCTGTCCACTCTCCCCTTCGGATGGGCCAGCTACCTATACCCCACCCCCCTACACATGATGCTTTAACCCAATTGCATCTCTAGAACTTGCTTTAAAAAGAGGCTCATTGGACACAGGACCAGGTAGCACCCTACCTTTTCCCTCCTGAGTGGTAGCCACTTTCTCTATGTACGTATGCAGTTGGCAATGACAGTACTTCATGGCCGCTGCAGTGAGCCAGTTTGAAGCCCATGCAGATCTGCAAACGTGCCAAGACAAGGAAACCTCAGCTGGACCACAAAAGCATGTCTTCCTGAAATAGGGAAAAAACATTGAAAATTGTTTAGTCCAACTCTTTTATCAATGAAGGAAAACCCAGAGATGAACAGTGACTTTCTCAAGGTCACACAGCCAGTCAGTGGCAGATAGTGGCCTAGAATTTAAGTTGGATTCTCCAAGTTTAGTATTCTTCCCATGCCAAACTGCTCAGCACTTAGGTCATCTCTGGCAAAGCACTTTGGCAAACTATCACCTTCCCTTTGTCTTCAAAAACAGCATCTTTGTACTCTACTCTGCAATCATCCATTTGCTGTCCTAAAATTACAGCAGCCTCATTTGCTTATTTTAGCTGCAATGGGCCTGAAATTTACACTCAGCTTTTGTGAGCTTCTCAAAGCCAGAATCAATCCCCAGGCACGGCTGTCTCTGAGGGCAGACCATGAAGTGCAAATTAGTTATGGTCAAAAAATCAAAGAGGAAAGGATTTAGAGAGCTTTGGCCCTCTCCACATTTCCCGGGTCACTAAAGAAGCTACTTCTATTAAGAATTCTCATCGGTCTGTAACCCAAGAAATAAATCAGGTGCTCAACTGAACCGCACTTCCAGGGTGGCCTCCCCATCAAGCATCAGGGAGTTGGCACTGAGGGTACCAATATTTATAGGTCAGGTCAGGCAATGGCACATTAAACATTTCTAACAAACAGAGGTCTTTGCATGCCTGACAGCCACGAGGAGTGCAATGGAAATGGAGCACTGGAAATCTGCCGAACACTTCAAGCAGCCTTCAAGAAGGCAGCATGGGAGGTGGGTAGCAACTCCCCAAGGATGGTTAACATCCACTTCGTTACCCAGCAGTCCCTCCAACTTGAGGCAGTTGTTTGAATTGCGGGTGTTTCAGCAAACATCATGCCTTCCAGCTTCAATCCATCTTCGTATTTCTACAGTGCCTAGCACAGTGCCTGGCACGTAGCAGGTACTCAGGGCTACCTGCTGAAGGAATTAATTAATGATGTTAATGGCACAAGGCGCATCACAAAATAAAGTGATCCAGGTTTTGCTCACAGAACAAAGCTCTGCCCAGCCAGGGAGCAATCACTGAGGGACAGCTCAGCAAGGACATTGCCCGGGGTGCTGTGGGATGCCTTGTGGCTCCTGCCTCCAGGAGCAGGCAATCTGGAGGAGGAGACACGTGCTGATGTTTTTAATTTTTAATGTGCTTTCTCTTTTGCCTTCTTGGAGGGCAACCTCCTTGGTCCATCCCAGGGAACTGTCCACCTGAAAGGAATTCAGAAAGCAAGATTGAGGTAATATTTGGTTATTGACACACAAAATAGGATTATGCATCAATAGTTTTGTTAGCCAAGCTATTGTCTCAAAGAGGATTTCTAAATGCCTTATCTTCTCATTAGCATATCAATGGCCCCAGGTCATAAAGTCCTGCTAATGAGTGCTTTGTTTGGCATGAACATTCAGTAAAGATTTGGAGACAGAAAGAGATGTGTTGAGTGTAAACCTCTACTCTCCTCCCTACTCTATGGTCTCCTGCCTCAGCGAGGCTAGGAGTGGGCTTGAAGGCCAGTGGGCTGGACGAAGAATTGGCTGGGCTCCCTGCAAGAATGCATCTGGAGGGGGTTGAAGGGAGACTGAGTCAGCCCACGGTGCTGGTGGGCCTTTTCCCAGAACACACATGGACAGGGTAGGGGCAGAAAGAAGTTCAGGGACTCTGGGACTCATCCCCCCATCACATGGGTTAATAAAGATTTGTAAGCCCCTCTCTATATACACACTTGAACCCTCATTTTAGCAAGTGCAACACGTGAGTATTGTTACTCAAATGAGTAAAAAAACCTTTCCTAATGGGAGTGTTTAAAATGATCAGAGCTAGCTATATTCAATCACAGTAGACAACTACTTATTTTTTTCGTCCTGCTCACCAAAATTAAGAGGAAAATCTGGTTAGGTATGAAAAAAATAATATTATACTTTCTCTACATATATAAATTGTTGTGTAATTGATCAAATCAGCCACAGAACTTCCCCTGCACTCGGTAGTAAGCGATTATGGCAAAAAAAAAGGAAAGATGATAAGCTTGTGGAAATCCAAAGCAGGACAAGGTGAGAACAGGACTGGCATTTCTTGTTTCTGTCTGACCAGCCCCACTTTTTAACTTTTCTCAGTCATTCCGCTTTCCTCAGAGGACTATGCCTCCCTCAGTCCACAGGACCAGAGTGAGGGCATCAGCCCTAGCCCCGTCCTCCCACCAAAGCTTAGGCAGGTACTCCTCTGACCAATCAGAGAAGTGCATCTATTTGAACAGTAATCGGTTCAGGACATACTTTGACCAAAGAAGTATCTACCAACTTGAATGCAATGATTGGTTCAATACCCTCCTGACCAATCAGAGTGTTGTCTATCTACTTGAAAATGGTCTTCTCTGATCTTTAATATAGAGATACCGAGGGAGAAAGATACATACATCTAGCTTTTAAATTACAAGCCATAAGGAATCCCCACAGTAGGAAGGGCCTTGGCTGACAGAGGGAAACGATGAAAAGAGATGGCTAGGGAGAGGCAAAGTTTCAAATACAAAATGTGTTGCCCTGGATCCATCTGTGCTTAAAGTTAACCATAGATTCCACAGTTACATGAATCTCTAGTCCCCGTTTTTTCTTCACGAGCTAGTTTGAGGTGAGTTGCTTATGATCACCGAGAGAGTGCCTTGCTCGTGTAAAAGTGCAAGGAAGGCTGCCTAGAACAGGTAGGTGTAGAGCTAAATTAGAAAATGGGAAGTTCATTTGCTTAATTTTGTGGTTAACAGAGATGGAGCGCATAGGAAATGGGGGAGTGAGGAGGAGCACAGTTACTGATGTGTGGTCTGCAGGTGGAACACAGGAGTGCAGAGGGGAGCAGGGGCCCTAGGGTCTGAAGTTAGGCTGGACCCAAATTATGTAGCAAAGAGAGGAGGGTCCTGTTTTTTTCCTACAGTCAGTCGAGATCCATGAAAGGTGTCTGAGCAGAATACGGCAATACAGGAGCAGTCTCATGGGAGGACTGCTCTGACCTTGAAACCAGAGATATTGTGCTTCCAAGCGGCCATACCCACACGTTTTATTCCATCATTGTCTGCAGCCGCAATTGCAGTGAGCGTGCTCTAAGGGGCTGTAAGGAACCTGGAGGCCATTCCTGCTTTTACAGAAGAGAATATTGAAACCCAGAGAGGGGACATGACTTGCTTGAGATCACTGAACAAGCCAGTGGCAAAATCTAGACTAGGGGTCCCATCCCCATGTGCCTGGATTATAAAAGAAATGGCGGTCTCTTCACGAAACTTTTCTCACAGGCCACGTGGGAGACTTAACACCTGTACCAGTTTCCTGTTATTGCATAACAAATTAGCACAAACACGGTGGCTTCCCAGGGCACCCGTTTATTACCTCAGTTTCTGTAGGTCAGAAGTCTAGCACAGGTGGCTGGGTATGACACAATAAAACTGAGGTGTTGGCCAAGCTGTGTCCTCTTGTAGATGATCTGAGGAAAAGTACATGTTCAAGCTCAGTCTTCTTGGTACAGTTCAGTTCTTGTGGTTCTAAGACTGAGGACCATGTGTCTTCCAGTGGCTGGCTGCTGCTGGAAGACTGCGCTCAGGTTCTGCTTCTCAGCATTGCAATTTCTTGTGATGTGACCCCCTCCATCTTCAAGCCAGAAAGTGTGTATTGAACCCTTCCCATGCTTCCAATCTCTGGCTTTCTCCTCTACAACCAGCCGAGAAAACTCTGCTTTTAAAGGGCCCACATGATTAGGTCAGCCCCACACAATAATCTTTCAACTGAAGGTTGACTGATTAGGGATCTTAACTGCATCTGCAAAATCCCTTCACAACAGGACCAGGATTAGGGGCTGACTGAGAGAAGGAAGTATGTGTGCCCGGGGGTCTGGTAATCTCAGGAGGCATCACAGAATTCTGCCTTCCGCAGCACCACGCTGCCCCCTGGGACAGGCCACTCATGGGAGGAGTCTGACAGCTGATTTCGATGAGCTAGTGTGCGCGTTGGGAGGGTGCGCAAACACGCAGGAGGCAAGCTCATCACCTCAAGTCAGAAAATAGACCTTAGAGCAAGGGCCCCTGGGGCCAGCACAGCCATCCAAGCAGAGCAGCCCACACTTGTCTTCTTGTATCTGTTTTTGTTCCATGGACTCTTCTCATGATTGACAACATTGTCTGTGACCCACAAGTGTGCTCAAAAGATTCTGTGTGGCCACTAGCACTTCCTTTGTAGTTCCTTCAGTTGCCATCCCTGGACTTAAGACACCCTACCATTGGCTGGCCTGGCCCATTCCACCTCTCCCCTGCAATTAACCTTTGGACATCAAAGGAAGCTGCACCATCCTCCACCCTCCTGGGCCAGACTGGGTGCAGCCTGGAGAAGCCATTTACATGGTGGTCTGTGCACTGGGCTGAGTGATCACGCTGCAGAAGTGGGGGACCCAACACACCCTGGGTCACTGGCCCGGGTCATCTGCCCAGGCAAGCACATTTATGTCAGCAGGTTTGTCCACGGGGTCAGTCTTCAGTAAGTGGTTAGCACTTAGCTTGTTTAATCTATTCCTTCACAGAGAGCTTTTAAGCACTGAAGGGGCAAATCTGCTCAAATAGAAAAAGCCAGACGGAAACAAGGTAGAAGGGAGAACACACTGCTATTCTGATCCTGGCTTCTGACCTCTCTCCTTTCCACAAGGAGCGCTCACCTTGTAGAGCACCCTCCCCCGCCACCCTGGAAGTTCAGAGCCCCTGAAGGGCTCATCCAGCAGAAGCCCCCAGTCCAGGAGAAGTGACAACTGCCACGTTGCCTTGCACTCCAGGCAGGGCCCGGCTCTGACTCTCTCAGGCTCCAGCAGGTCGGCTCAGCTCCGAGCAGTTTGTTTTTTGAAAGTCTCATAAATTTCCAAGAAACTTCTCCAGACAACTGTCACGAGGCTGCACCTGCCAAACAAACACAAACAGAGCTCTCCTCCACCAGATTAGTTACTTAATTAAGAAGAGAAAGAGACAAGGCACATAATGTGGAGATAATTACCCATCTTGCCAAGTCTCCAAGTGCAGCGTGGCACACGCTGGCAAATTGCAGCCCTGCCGCTAATGCATATTCATCCAAAGTTGTAACTGCTGTGAGCATTTTCTACACAGACAGCAATATGTTCCGCCAACAATCTGAGCTCCTTCTCAAATTCCAGCATCTCCCACACCCCCACCCTGCCTTCCCAGGCTCTTTCCCTCTCTGTGAAGGAATTTGCTAAACAAAGCAAGTAGCAAACAAGTTACAAGTGAATGTGACCAAAATGCACTTGCTGGCGACGCTGTTGGCAACAATTAATTTTGGACCCCAAACTGAGGTGTTTGTGTTTTGCCCCTAACCTATTGACTCATTCAATTTGATCTCGATCAAATTACAAGGTTTTGTTGAGTGTTAACTGTTTGAGACCTCCAAGTGCTCTTGAGGGATGACTACAACGGGGCTGCAGCCCAAGAGGCTACCGGCCATGGAGAGAGGCGCTCTCCTCTCCACTGCCGGTGAGGCAGGGCAGGTGTTACCGTGATCTTCTTCGATGAAGAAATAGGCCAGAGCGGTTGAGTCAACTCTAACAAAATAGGTGATGTGAGCTTTGAGCCTGTATCATCGGACTCCAAATCCCGTGTAAAAGACAGGCAATGGGAAATTCTGCCCTGGAGACAAAGGGGGACGGAATAAGAAGCAGATCCCAGGAAGGTACAGGAGACTTGGGGTCTGCTCCCAGCTCAGGCACTTGCTAGCTCCACTGTCTCAGGCAAATGGCTGAACTGCGAAGGTTACTTTTCTCATAAATAACATGTAGATAGTGAGATCTAAGAAATAGAAATGCTGATAAGATTTAAATAAAGTCAGAGTCCCAAAACTGCTGCCTAGGTTAGTGGGCCTGGCACTTGGTAGGTGCCTAAGAAATGGTCGTACCCTCCCTTTGGCTAAAACGGAAGGACAAACTGAGCAAAATGAACCGGAGCACAGGAGAAAGAGTCATGCTGGAAAACCAGTGGGATGGAGCTTCACGCAGGAGGTGCTGAGTTGGTCTTAACATAGAGAAGATATGGGCAGACAGAAATGGAAGCAAGGACATTTCAGGTGCAGACGAAACAGGAGGACCAGGCCCATTCAGGAGGGAGTCAGTGATGGTGTGGTCAGACCTGCGGTAGGGGAGAGGTAGCTGGGAGTTTGGTTGGGGCCAGGTGGTATGAGACCTTGAATGCCAGGGTGAGAAGAACAAGCAGGAGTATCTGGAATACAATTTGGAAGGTGGAGCCAAGGTTAGCAATTTGGCAGTCTGGCCTTTGAAAGGAAAAGACCACAGGAATCTCACGACTCCAGAGAAGCAGGAATTTGTCTTTGTTATTTCCAGAACAGGCTCCTGTGATTGAGAAATTGACAGCATTGTCAACTTTGTTTAAAAACACACTAATGTGGTCCTTATCTGATGCCCTTCTCTCCCTCTCTTCAGCTTTCCTTGCCCTAGGCCAGCTGACAGAGCTGATGAGAGATCACACCCAATTCCTAAGGGAGGTGAATAACAGAACCCATTTCAAAGAAGCGCAGAATTAGTTGTCTTTCTCTTTTCAGGTTAGGTCCCTAGTACCTCAAAGGACTTCAAGGGGAAGACTACAGTTGTCCTCCCTGATGTAACCTGAAAAGCTCAGCACGTAACACCTACCATCCCTGCTTCTGCTAACCCTGTGCACTGCCTCTCTAAACCCAGGATAACAAATAGGTTCCAGCCAGGATGCCGGGTAGACTGGAGCTGTCTGAGCTCTGGGTGGTGAAACGCTGGGGGCACTTCTGGCTCAGAGGGGAAGTGTGTCACAATTGCTTAGCAGTGCCTGTCAGGAGCGTGGTGTGGGGTCATCTCAATTTTCCACCTTTGTCCTCTCTTCCTTGGTCCTTGACTTAAGCCTTCAGTGAGTCTCAGGTTGGTTTTCTACATTCCTAAAGGAGTAGAGATCAAAAAGCAAGATAGTAGGAACCACACGGGAAGTCATAATATGAGAACGCAGGGGAAGCGGCACTATTTTCTAATTGCCCTCCCGCGGCTACTACGGGTGAGGAACAGCTGATTGCAGTGGTTCTCAGCCTTCACCGTACATCAGGATAACCTGGGGCTTTTTAATGACTTGCTTTCCCCTCAGAGAGCTGGTTCAGCTGATCAGGGGTGGGCTCAGCCTTCAACATCATTTAAAGCTCCCCGGACTGTTCTGATGTGCAGCCAGGATGCCCACTTCTGTGCTGACAGGAAGCCCAACTGAGGAAGCAGCATGGAGCCCATGATTTAGGCCCCATGGTGAGGTTCCTACTTCCCTAAAGGCCACCTGAAGGCTCTAGTGCTTGCCCTGGAGGTGCAGGAAGCTCAGCCAGTGATGCGAGACAGGAGAAGCTGAGATGCAGGCGAGGGGAGTGCATTCTGCTGCGGCGGCCAGGGATGGCCCCACAGAGGCAGAATCTAAGCTGGGCCTGGCAGGACAGACAGAATTTAGACAGACCAAGTAACTTTCATAAATCATGGTAGGGAAGGTATCTCGAGACCTGGGCAGCGGTGGGAGGCTGGCTGGAGCAGAAGTCCCAGAGAGGAAGGATGGGAGAGGAAACCAGAGAGGGCTGGGCACAAGTGGCCCGAAGAGGCTTTGCTAAGAACTGAGGTTGTGAACCAGGTGTGGGGGGTCAGGGAGTCCTGCCAGGTGTGAGCCCTCTCCGGGTTTACCTGCCAGCCAAGTCCTCTGAATCCAATTTTTAGCCAGCTGCTGGCTTCTCCTGTTGAGTCTCCTATTCAAATGAGTTATTCAAAACCAAATGTTCATTCTGATCACAACTTCTTTCAATAAAGTTTAATTCCAAAATTCGCATCCTGGGCAGATCTTCAATGACCTACCCTTGAGAGTTCATTAGGGTCTCCCTCCTGCCAGAGGGAGCAGCAGGCTCCCTTGCCAGCACCTCTCAGCCCCCACCCTGAGGCCCCTCCCCTTCGGTGTGTGTTCCCAGGCTTCCAAGAGCCTGTTGTTTCGACTTGGCACCTGCCCATGTTGCTTCTCTTGTTCCTTCCTGTCTCCCACCTGTTCACAGGGACTTCTAAATTAGTCATCTGTTGTCAAGGCAATGCTCTGCTTCCTCCCAGGCGAGAAACCTGAGGGATTCAATTGCTGGTGGGGGGGAAGGGGGGAAGTGATTTCCGGACTAGCTTGGTTCATGTGTGTGTACAATAATCAATACTGGATGGCTAAGGCTACAGTGACCTCAAAAGGTGTGGCTCCCAACCCCAGCATTAGCATCACCAAGGAGTTGTGTTCGAATGCAGATTCCTGGCCCGCCCTGATGCCCTGAGTCAGCACCGCTGAGGATGGATGTGAGGAATGCTCATGGTGCTGGGAGACTTGGGGACTGTGGACAGAGTTCTGGAGGTTGGAAAAAATCCATCTTAGGCTTCAATGGCATGCAGCATATAGTTCAGGAGGAGGGTGGCGTTTCCTCTAACTTGACCGGGTAGGGGTATTTCTAATAGTTATGTCTTTACCACTTGCCGTTTGTAGGGATGGGTGTGTGTCCCAGAGCTGGAGAAACAGAGACACAAGAACTAAATAATACAGAAAACCAGAATTGTGCTTGCAAATATTTTCTGTGGGCCCTATCAGCGACTTCCTATTTCCTGGCAAGTCGCTTTGAGCTCTCCCAGGGAAAAGGGCATTTCCAAGTTGTTAAAGAAAAGTCAGCACTTAATTACATCTCCATTCCTGATGGAACCAGAACTGAAAGAATGGCAGTGGTCCACATCACTTTGTGCTGAAATCAGACACATACTTTTTGCCTGTTCCCTGGAAGTCCGTAGAACATATTCCCCATAGTTGGTGGGCCAAGGGCTCACCTTCTCTTTATGAATCTGGTAATCATTGACACTCGGCCCTGTAATGTATTTGAAACTGATTTGAAAACTGGGAAATTTTGCTCAGACACAGGAGATGGTAATTATAGGTGTTCATTCCCTCTGCTGATTCCGCTCCAGCACCTGCCCCAAGCCAGCACCTTTGCCACGCATTGTCTCCTAAGGGAGACTCTAAATTCTCATCCCATTTCCCAGATGAAGAGACGAGTGTAAGCGACTCACCCAATGTCACGCACTGAGAGATGGGGCTCTGTGTGCCTCTGAGAGACATCTTCTTTTTGCTACCCATCTCCATCTGTTCAGTCTTTCCTTCCTTAACCAGAGCCAGGATTCTGTACACAGTTGGTGACATCGTGCCTGACCCTCATGGCACCCGAAGGGGCAGTGACATTTTCAAACCAATTCATTTGATTTCATCTGATTACAAATGCCTGCTGGTGTATAAGCTACAGAGACTGTTAGGAGGAGGAAGGCAGTAGTATGAAAGGGAGGTCAGGCAGAGAGGCCCCTGTTACAGGGACTACTGGCCCGTCTCCTTCCTCCAACACATGATGGCTGGACATCTGCTCAGCGAGGGCTTCAGGGGGCACAAAGGACAAATGAAATGGACATGGCCTGCCACGCGGGAACTCATATTCTGACAGATTCATTGTGTGCAGAATCCAGCCAAGTCACTCCTTTACAAGGTGGTTAATGGACAAGGAATTGTGGGTTTAAGAGAGGGGGGTACTAAGGTGAGAATGGTGGAGGCCCATCCCAAAATGGTAGCCCCCCAAGTAGACACAGCTCCAGCACAAACAGGCCTCTTCTTCTTCTTTTTTTAAAATAGCTTATTTATTTATTTTTAGAGAGAAGGTAAGCAAGGGAGAAAAGGAGGGGGAGACACATTGATATGAGAGAGAAACATCGATTGGTTGCCTCTTATAAGTGTTCTGAATGGGGATTCAAACACACAACCAAGGCATGTGCTCTGACTGGAAATTGAACTGGTGACTTTTGTTTCATGGAATGATGCCCAACCCACTGGGCCACCCCCATTCAGGGTGACAGTCCTCTTATTCATGCACTGACCAGCTGTTCTCTGAGCCCCTTTCCTACCCGAGGTGGGGCATAGTGGAGGCCAAAGCCTCTCCAAGGCACGCCCAGTCTGGTGGGCCTGATCCTCCAGGCTCTGGGGCGGGGTGGGCCCTGCTACTCCTTTGACTGGAAGGTGCACCCAGGATGCCCATTTTACATGGCCCTGCACGGCACCAGAGATAAGAGGAGTCTGCTTCCTTTCGTGGCAATGGCAGCAATAAAAGTATGGGGCAACCATAACGGCAATTGTTCGTTTGCAAAGTGGATTGAGAAAACAGTGTGCAAAAATCACAAGACTCACCCCCCGTACTCTGCATCCTGGCTGGTTGTGATGGGTGTATGGCTGCTATGCAAACACTTTTGAGTCAACTGCCTGGTGCACAGGCAGAGAGACTGGGACACTACAGCAAGGACACTGCCCAGGTGAACGTTTTGCCTTGCCAAGGACATCCTGACAGGAAGTTGTGGGTCCCACCATGATAATGGGCTGTTCTCTCCCCCCCTGTGTTGGAAACAGACCCCAACCCACCCATCCCCAGGCTGGGAGGCCCACAGAGCTGTGTCTGCTTCCTTTTGCTTTGCCCCTCAACATTCAGCCCACCACTACCCATTTTCTCTCCTTCTTTGGGCTGGACTCAACCAATTCTTCTCCTGCCTCATCTGGGGTCTTTCCCTCCTCTCCTCGAGAGCTGAGGCTTCCCGACCCTGAGCATTGACTCAGCTACAGGCTTGTGTTGGGTCTTCTGACTTAATCCTCATAACCACCCTAATCGTCCACAATTACTGCTCCGTTTCTGTTGGCTCCACACTCAGACCTCATTTAAATCCTTGCCTTCACCACTTGCAAGCAGTGGGAACTTAGACAATTTTCCTAATTTCTGAGCCTTTATCTTTGCATCCATTGCATCCAAAATGGAGCTGTTAAAAACACCAGCCTCTTTTTGGGCAATTGTGAGGATTGAAAGAGATGACGCCAAGCACAGAACATGACACAATTCCTGGCTCACAGCAGCTGCACTTGCGCCATCATGAGAGTCGTTACGATGAGCTCAGAGAGTTCTGAATGGCTTGTCCATGGTCACACACCAGTGGACAGTAGAGCTAGATCTGAACTCAGTTCTAACTAATTCCAGAGCTCTTCTCCCCGAACACCTTGTGGGGGTAGTTTTCAAGACATGGTTATCACAAGTGTTTGTTCATTTGTGATACAGTCTTTCCTGTAAGTCAGTGGGACAACTGCTCGGCTAGCTGCCTGCTGAGCAGCCTGGCACCAAGGAACAGACAAGGGTCACACACAATAACTGTGCTAGTCACTTGGCTTTCATCGAATGGAGGTTCACTCAAAGTAGAACATCAACATACATTAATATCCTGCTCACACTCTAACAATCTAATAGAAATATAACACACAAACAGCAATCAATGGGGGTTAATGAAACTGAGTCCCGGAGTCTCAGTCTGCAGGTCTGGGAGACAGCACGGTGGGCAAGGGAGTCATCAGGGTCTTGCAAGGATCTCCAGAGCCAGGTGGGTAGCAAGGCAGACAAAGTACTCAGTCCAGCAGGGCAGAGCCTCTGGCTGCTGATGCCAAGAGAGATCAGGGTGGCGTGGAGCAGCACTCTGGCGTGTGGAGCTCAGCTGTCTCAGCAGTGGTCTGGAGCCTGCCTCAGTGATGCCTTGAAAGTGGTGTGGTCCACCCTTCTGGGTCTTTCAGTAAGTGTCTTGGCTTCCCTGATGGCAAGTGGGGAACTTGCCCGGTAGCCTGTCTATGAGTGGTCCCGCTCTGCAGACATGGCTGTTCTGATCACATGTGCAGATATCTTAGGTGTGTCTCCTTGCCAGATGTGTCCTCTCTGACTTAGGTAGTTTCCCTCTTTTTTTAAAAAAAGATTTCATTTATTTATTTTTAGAAAGAGGGGAAGGGAGGGAGAAAGAGAGGGAGAGAAACACCAATGTGTAGTTGCCTCTTACTCGCCACCTACTGGGGATCTGGCCTGCAACCTAGGCATGTGCTCTGATAGGGAATTGAACCTGCAACCCTTCAGACCCTCCAGACCCTCTGGCCTGAGCCTCCAGGCCAGCATTCAATCCATTGAGCCACACCAGCCATGCCTGAGGTAGTTTCCCTCTTGAACCAAAGTGTCCTGGCTGACTGGCAGCCACCTTGGTTGACATGAGTGACTCCACCTTGTTTTATATACTTTGTGCTAGCTTGATCGGAACAGTGCCATTTTATTTGTCCTGCTCTCTGAAACGGTCCCTGGACCAGCAGTATCAGCATCATTGGAAATGTGAATTCTCCAGCCCCACCCAGGCCTGCTGAGTCAGAATGCCCTTCAGGGATTCTGATGCATGCCCATGTTTGAGAATACCTGTTCTGAGGAGGTAATAGAGCAGGACACTCCCTCGGCCTCTTCACTGTCCCTACTTGCCCCCAAATCAGATAAACTTTGCAACTTTTCAACAACTCATGCAGAAAAGTACCAGGCAAAGCAAACAAAGGAGCCATTAGAATCAGGGAAGAAGTTAGCACCAGCAGGTTGATAGTTATTTTGAGAGAATTTTTTAAAAAAACAACAACATAAGGTGAGTCGTCTCCTCATAAGTTCTCTCTGCATCTCCCTCGATTCCCAGTCCTGAGAAGGACCACGGTCTATGAGCCCCAGCTATGGCATTTCTCCAGCCCATGGAATTGGGAATCAGGAAAAGAAGGGTGGCTGGGGGTCACCAGCTGCCACGGTGAGATCTAGAAAGGGAAAGAAGAAAGGCTGGCCACTTTCCCAAGTGAGACCAGGCCACGAATCTCCCAAGGCCCTATGAGCTCGTCTGTGGAAGGTAAAACAAGGACAGACCAGGCGAGGGGGAGGCCAGCCAGCGACCTGGGACACGTGACTTGAGACAGCTGCCTGACCCTGAGAGTGTGCACCTCCTAACAGCTCACACTCCAGGTGCCTCATTCATCTCCCTCTGGCCCCAGCCCTGCATGAAGGTCAACCCATACCATGGCAGTCAAATTTGGGTTTCCTCCAGATAGTCGCTTATTTGACCTAATGAGTCAGGGCTATTATTTTCATTCTTTGATTGGAAAGGGACCCTTGCAGAATAGATATAGTAGGTGAGAGCCCAGGAACCCCTACTGAACACCTGCTTGCTCATGGTCCCCTCCATGGGGAGTGCAAGGAGGCAGGATCCATGCTAACAGTATAGGGCCGGGACCCCTGCCTGCATCCTCCCAGCTGCCAGGAGGCGGTGGCTGCCTGTGCCAGCTGCGAGGCCAGCCTCCCTGTGCTTGGAAGTTGCACAGGATCGGAAGGCAGACGGCAGGTGGGAGCCCCACTGGGGAAGGCAGTGAAACTCACAGCTGTAAACCAGTTTATTATTGTTGTTAACTCGGGAAATAAACATCTCAAGTGCACATAAAACATTGTTTTCTGCCTTTATGTCTTGGAGCCCAGTTTTTTTCCAACACAGTGGCAGCTTGGAACCTGGGTGGCCCAAGGTGACAGGGGCAGGCCTGGGAGCTGGGGCCTCAGGCAGCCCCTCCTCCATCAGCCCCCACCCCCCCACCCCCACCCCCTATCCCTGTCTCTCACTCAGGAGGTATCAGGAGAGGGAGGCACAACAGGGAGGAAGGATTGTGTGCAAGAAAATGCATACAGGCCTAGAGATGCATAAAGAAACGTTATCACGTCCCCTCTGTTCCCTCTTGGTGTGTGCGACATGTGCTTGCCTTAGTGTGTGTGTGTCCGTGCAAGTGTATATGCTTGCATGTTGAATGCTCTCCTCCTGCCTTTGTGTATGAGCACTGAACAGGAAATTGTGTTGACAGGCAGGTTGCTACTGTCTCTCAACCATGATAGAGATTCCATGTAGGACCCCATGGTGCTGACATCTTATGAAGACATGACAAGGGATCTCCTTGGCCAGGTGTGCCCTGGGCAAATGCAGGTGAAGACAAACTTTTCAGGGACCTTGGGCTCTTTATTGGTCATGGGTCATGTTTTGCTCAGGCCAATGCTAGTCACTGTATTAAAGAACCTTGAAATCATCAGGGGCCTGACACAGAATGCTTCTTTCTTGGTGAGGGTCGAGCATTTCAGGTTGATGGGCAACTCTCCTGCGCACAGAGATTCTGGCATACAGGCTCCACCCATCCTGTGGCTCTGCCCTCCTCTAGGGCCTCTGAGTCTGCTGGATCCACCGGCAGATGTGACAGGCTCACTCCCCACTGCTGAGAACCAGTCACATAGCCCCACAGCATCGCAGGGGAACCTGGGCGGTTCGGTCCTGGCTGAATGGCAGCCCTGCCTATGGGCTGGGAGTCTGAACTTCTGGCAGACAGCCTGTTGTGTCTGCCAGGGGTCATGGGGCTCAGCATGCTGGAGGGCTGAACAAAGATGCTAAAGTTGCAGGTCCCCATCTCACATGGTTGAGTCTCACTGCTGCTAAGGGCCTCATTGTCAGTAGAAAGTCTGGGGGAAGAAGAATGATGGGTGACCGCACATCGGTGCTCTCAGCTGCCTCAGTTTCTCCAACTGGAAAATGGGGTGGCTAAAAGTACCCACTTCTCCAGGGTAAGTGAAGTTTACTTGAGCCCCCAGTACTGATACCCGCCCTGATAATGCCAATTAACAGGGTGGGGCATCTCCCTTAGAGCTAGTGAAGCCAGAAGAAAGACTGTTGGTGTGCTCTGCCCTGTGCCCTAACAGACATCCCCAGACCCAAGTCATGGTCTTTACTTCTGAGCCTGGCCATGGCCTTGAAGTTAGAACTGCGTGTGTGTGCTTGGTTGAAAATCACTCAAGTAAAACCACACTAACAGCAAACACCTTCCCTCGAACAGTGAATGTGTACACACCATCACTCAGAGAGAAGAGACAAATTTTTTTCCAGGGGGGGAAAATGCAGTTTTAGCTGTAGGTGCTATGTGTTACATTTAGTGTGGTTTCGGCGCAATCATATACTGTCTAGCACTATTTGAGGGTTGAAGTAAGTACATGAATTTCAGAAATGATGACTTCGTTAGGTGTTTTGAGAGCGGGAGGAATGAGATGTGAGACCCAGCCCTCAAAGAGCTGGTGCTGGCGGGGGTATGTGAGAAGGGATGGCCTGGCCCCAGGCCATTTAAATAGGGAGCCCTGTCCCTGCAACGAGTCTGGCACTGCAGCTGAGGACAGCTCCAGGGGAGGGTGGAGGGCACTGCACTGGTTCCCCTACAGGCTAACAAAGCCCACCCTCTCTTTGTGGCCCCTTTACTTGGCATTGGGCACAGGTCACATGGTAGGGGAGGCCATGTGAAAAGAGCCTGGCTCCCCACCAGATGGCTGGCTTTCCAGTCCTCCCCGGGCCACTTGAAAACTATGTGACCTCAATGGTTGTGAAAATTAAAGTTAAACTGTGCAAGGGTACATGCAAGGGTCAGGGGTCCAGGAGCCTCATGAAGCTTGAAATTGATGCAAGGGGAATACAGTGCTCTGTTAACCCTCAGGAGTGGCCCTCGTGGTCCAGCCACTCTGTAGGGCACACCGAACTCTTAGTACATGGGTTAGTCAAATCAGGGGTCCTACTGGCTGGTCACCTTCTCCTCCACCCGCCTCCTTCACCTCCTCTCCCCCTTCTCTCTACCAGGCAGCTGAGACTAGATATGCGAAGAACATTCTTTGTTTTACTTAATTCTCCTGCCCCAATCTGAGGGAACTAACCCAATAGGAGCCAGAACGGTGTGTGCATCATTTCCTTACCCTGTCAGGCTAGAAAACAACCAGACTTGGGCGCTGAACTGACCCGGGTTTCCACCCCATCTCTGCCAATGACTCTGTAAGTTTGGGCCCTTTGTGTGAGCAGAGGAGTGTCACATTTCCTGAGTGCAAAACAGAGGCCATACCCACTGGGAGAATTGATACGGTGCTAAACCAGACAGCAGATGAAAATAGCTATCTCTATGATTTTGTAGCTCTTCCACAGCTATTAGTTTCCTTTTCCCACGTGGTATTGTTACAGAACACAGAGGCCACAGGGGCCGAGGTTCGTTGTGTCTGCTGCCTTATGGGAAGATGTCTCTCAAAGCCAGAGATTTGTGAAAAGGAAAGGAAATGTTTATTTAATGCTATACAGAGTTAAAGTAGTGACCTAGCATCTTCATTAAAATATCAAAGTCCTTTAGGACACCCACAGACACCCACAGTGCTTCCTATCTCCCTCTGCCCTAATTCAGGGTACTGTAACTCAAGAAAAGAAGCAAATGTTTGGGATCCAGGCTCCTGACACCATCAGCTGTGTCGTCATCCAGGCAGGATCTCTAATTAATCCAAAGCCATGTGGCACCTTCTCATGGCCTACTGGCAAGAGTCCTTTCCCCCTTCTTCCAGGTAAAATCTCTCTTGCTTCCAGGCCACGCAGCCAAAGGGAGCACCCCAAAGCCGTGTGGTCCTCTTCTACCAAAGCTGTGGGGAAGGGGTCCCCACTCTGGCAAAACCTCGTGGCTCTCTCTCTTCACCAAAGCTGCAGGGGTGTCTCCACTCTGCCAAAGTCGAGTGGCTCCCCCTTCACCTAAGTTGCAGGGAGAGGGTTGCCACTCGGGCAAAGCCAAGTGGTGATTCTCTGCTAAAGCCACATGGTGGTTCTCCCTCACAGGGCTGTGGGGGTCTGCACTCTGGTGACACGGCATGGATCTCCCCTCAATGGCTGCCGCATCTCTGTTTAAATCCCCAAGCCAATCCTCCTCTGTACCCCCACTTCCAACTCCTCCTACAATCAGTTACACCTGCCAGCATTCCTGTATTATCCCAAGTTTACTGGGCTGCCATCGTGAGTCTGGGCAGGTGTGTCCCCATGTCCTGGAGCCAATCTTCTCCAAGCCCCCACGCAGGCACTGTAATGTGGGGTTCCTGTCCCCCAGTTACATCTTGGGGGGAGTCCTTTCCATCCCCCTGGCTCAGAGCATGGCCACAGCTATTTAACACATCTAAGCCACCAGCCAAAGGCTATAGATATGTTAAATGACCACGCCATGGATTAGCAGCTCTGCATGTCCCTGCTCCATGTGTCCCTTCCCCCAACTCACACCTGTGGGGGAAGGGGTAAGGACATCTTATATGTCTCTAATATTTCCTGGACACCCTGAGTTCTAGGCCCCATTCCAAATCCCTACTCCCCCCCCCCTTGGCTGCACCCTGTTACATTATTTCCATGCAGCCCTACTTCTGTACTCCACTCTCGAATCTCCACCATCTGGTAAGCCTTTGATCCTTGTAAAAATACAGTGCCCATTGGGAAAAAACCTGGGAACTGTTCGTGGTAGGAGTGTCGAGTAAGGGGGACTGAAAGATACTAAAAGCAAATGTGTGTGTGTGTATATATACACACATATACAATATATATTATATATAATATTAAATAGTATACACACAAACTCTGAGGGTGGATGGCAAGTGGATTCTAGTTCCAGTTCCAACTCCTGGTGAATCTGTGAAGAAGAACTCAGAAGTCCTTGGGTCTTACGTGGCAGAAGAGTTGACAGCAGCCTTGATGCTTGTGTTCTGGAGCGCCCAGCACTCCTGGTGTGCCTGCCCTGCCACCACCCAGGCTGCCCTTCCCGGAGGTCCTCCTAACTTTTGCTTTCCTTCCTCAGGACCATCCAGCCTCCCTGGCTGCCAGGCATTGATATTCTTTTCTGGAAGCCCAGCTGCTTGCAGCCTGGCTCTTGCAGCCAGAGGGGCAGTTTTGAGCATGCAGCACCATGCCTCAGCATCTTTCTCCCTGAGCCTTATTACGATGTTGTCGATATTCCCCACGAAAGGGCATCTCTCCTGACACCTTCACTTTTTCATTAATGTGTGAGAAGGCAAGTCAAGCCTGTTTATCATGAAGACAATTGTTGAAAGCCCTCCTGGAGAAGGTTCATCCGACTGTGTAGGCGGTTTAATTTCAGAGACCCATTAATTGGCAAGATTGCTTAAGCAGCTACTCCTGGTGTCATTTCAGGGCTACTTTGTGAAGAGAAGAGAGGAGAGGGAGGGAAGGGAGGGACAGAGAGAGCGAGGGGGCTTCCTGGCGGCCAGCCCGCCAAGCCTTGTGGTACAGCCCAGCAGCCCAGCAGCCCAGCAGCCCGGGCGGGTGGGCGGACAGGTGCGAGTGCTGCAGCTCTGTGGCCCTGGGCTCGCAGCTCCCTCCAGCCCCGTGCTCGCCAGGGCACTCAGGCTCCAAACCCACATGTACACAACACCAATTTCTCCGCTTCCTCCTTCTTCTCCAACCACTTCCAGCCAGCAGCAAATTCCATTTATTTTCAACCTCCTGTTCAAGGTACCAGCTTCTCCAGGAAGCCTTCCCAGGTTTGCTCCCACAAGATCGATCTCCTTTCCTCCCTACTCTCTCTTTCCCCCAACACTCCACTGACTCCAAGATAAGACAGGATTGTAGACAGGATTCAAGGTGTCTTTTCCTCTCTCCCACAGCACATAGAGCCTGTGGTAACGAACGGGCCGGTGAAGGATTTGGTACAGGGAATGTGCGATGCCTGGGTGGTGGGGGGCCATGAAGTTGTCTATTTATTGAACAAACACAGGCCGGGCGTTATGCTAGTAAGGAGTGTGAAGCTCATCCGGGCAGAGAGAAAGTCTGACATGTCTGCAGGGGATGTAAAAGTGGGGAAATCCGAGGAAGATGTAGCACCCCCAGTTCAGGAGACTGGAGAGAGCCGGAGCTGGGATTTTAGAGGGGGATATGGCAAAGCCGGTAAGAGTTCTGACACCAAAGCCTTCCAGAAAGCAAATATATTCATCAATGTTCTGGGTAATTCCAGTAGACAGATAAATCCTGGAATGAATATGCTGTTTAAAAAATTTTCTCTGGCTGGTGTGGCTCAGCGGGTCAGATGCCAGCCTGCGAACCCAAAGGTTGCTGGTTCACTTCCCGGTCAGGCCACAGGCCTGGCTGTAGGCCAGGTGCCCAGCTGGTATGAGAGAGGCACCTGATTGATGTTTTGCACATCTATGTTTTTCTCCCTCTCTTCCTCTCTCCCTTCCCCTCTCTCTAAAAAATAAAACAAAATCTTTAAAAAAATTATCAAAACACTACAGGTATGCAGTAAAGAGTGTAAGTAGATGCTTCATCAAGTTCTTATATTAGTTAGTATCCACCTTACAACTACCACTCAGAATAAGAACTAGAATACCATATTTTGCCACGCATAATGTGCACCCATGCTTTTGGCCCATACTTTCAGGAAAAAACTTTTGTTTTAATTCAACTTTTATTTATATTTTGATACTTGTTTTTTGTATTATAAAGGAACTTTAGCATTTTTTAAAACATAGTATGGTACAAGAAATTTTATGTAACAAATAATTATAAAACACAAGAACAGGTGCAAGATACAAGAACTTTTATGTACCGGTAACAAATTTATGATATTTATGCATCATAGAAGGCCAAGAACTCTTCATCACTGTCAACATCAGAAGTATCATCTTCTTCAATTTCTACATTACCAGTATCTTCTGAAGAGTCATTCCTCATCCCAGTAAATTTCATCGTTCTCAGTTCCATCCACAGTATTGCTGATGCTGCATTTTTTAAATGATTTCACAACCGCTTCCTTCTTGACACTGTTCCACAATCTTAGGGTCCAATCACAAACCTGGGCGATGGATGCTTCCTTGATCCTGGTCTGCAGGTGTTAAATCATTACCAGCTGACAGCACCCATGACGTCCACTCTTTCTTCATTAGGGCCTTAAAGGGCTTGTTTACCGATACGTCAAGAGGTGGCAGTTGGCTGGTTAGCCCACCAGCTGTCACAGCAAGTTGGGTTTTCAAGTCCACTGCGGTTGCTTTTGCAGTTTCTGTGACGTGGGCTTTGAAGTGATCAAAAACAAGCAAAGCTGGTTTTTAAGTAATCCTCCAGGCCTTCGTGACCAGACTCTGTTAAACCAGATTTTCATGCCTTCTTCATTCACCCATCCTTCTTCATGCACATGGACAATCACTCCAGTTGGAATCTTTTCTTTTGGAAATGTTTTTCTTTTAAAGATGATCGCAGGTGGTAGCTTCGTCCCATCTGCACAACCAGCTGGAACAACAGTGAGATGTGTTTTCTCACGTCCACTGGTTCTAAAAGCCACGGTCTCTGCTCTTTTGACACCCACAGTTCTGTCGGATGGCATGTCAATGTGAGTGTGACCCCATCCATATCGGCGATTTGGGGCAGCTCAGGGTTGTCAGTCTTTTGAAGACTGATAACATATGAATGAAATTCCAAAACTTGATTG
This sequence comes from Anoura caudifer, assembly GCA_004027475.1. Taxonomy (NCBI): domain Eukaryota; kingdom Metazoa; phylum Chordata; class Mammalia; order Chiroptera; family Phyllostomidae; genus Anoura; species Anoura caudifer. Next base: position 26,254 of record PVKU01010562.1, on the reverse strand, counting down.
TCTTAGGCTGCTGGAAGTTTTTGGACAAGTTTCATTCATGTCCTCATGCTTAAACCTTCTCTCTTCATAAAGCTGAAGCACCACTCAGGTGTCCCTGAGAAATCATCAATGTTTTTTTCTCATGCTACCCTTTCCTTCTTCTTGTGTCATGTTGGTCTAAACAGAGATGCCAGGTGACGCTGCTCCAGAATCCAGGTCTTCACCTGCTGCTCCACCTCCGGCCGCTTTGGAGGCTTCCCTCGCATTGCCTTCTTCAGTCTTGGCATCTGAAGAAGCTTTTCTTCCTGTCTCCTCCACAATCTGCTGACACTCTCTGTGGGAGGAGGTCCAAAGTGTCTCTCAGCAGTTCTGTTGCCATGCTTTTTGGCATATTTAATAACTTTTAGCTTAAAGCTTGCAGTGTATGAAAACTGTTTCAACATTTTCCAACATTTATATAGATATGAAATTAGTACTACCCGTGTATAAGGCGCATCCTTATTTTTCCCTAAAAAATTTGGGCAAAAAAAGTACATATTATACACGGCAAAATATGGCACTTCCAGCTCCTCAGAAAAAGCTCTAACGCCTCTTGCCAGTCACTGATGCCCAAAAAGTAATGCCTGTTTTTACCAACCATATATTAGTTTTGCCTGCAATCACAGACAGAAATCTTTCAGCTCTGGCTTTATTCACTCAACTTTATGTCTGCAAGACTCATCCATGTTGTGTGTAGCTATTGGAACAAATAGGCTTTTAATGAATGCCTCCTGTGAATTCAGTTCTGGCAAAGACTTCTTTATTACCTATCACACACCCACTTTCCCCTTCTTTCTTACTAGCAGAACTCCAATTTATATAGGGTGGTAATGCGCACAGCTAAGAGACTGAATTTCCCAGGATTCCTTAACCAAGCAGAGCCGATGTCAGTGGAAGCCACTCAGCAGGACTTCTGGGAAGTTCTTTACAGGGGACTGAGTCAGCCCCCCACCCCCTCCTTCTTGTATCTGGTATGTGGATGTGATTGGAGCTCCAGCAGCCAGCTAGGGCTGTGAAGAGAATTGAGAATAGGCCATGTGATAAGGATGGCGGAGCAGAAAGCTGACAGAACCTGGATCCCTGATGGTATCCTAGAGCCTCCATGTAAGCCATTGCCTGCCTTCCCTCAGGGTTATTTAAGCTACTGATGCTGGATTTTTATTTACAGGAAGGAGAACCTGATCCTAACAATTAGATCATATTCGTGCATAAAACCTCCTTATTGAATATGAACTAAAACCTAGATTGTTTGCCATGGCCCACATAGCCCTGTGTGACCTGGCTCCTGGCTTCCAGCTGATCTCTTCTTCTGTTCTCTTTCTTGCTTTTCCTTCACTGGGACCTTCCTTCATCTCCTCAAATACCTGAAGCTCTTTTTATGCCTCAGGGACTTTGCATATACTATTCCTCCAGCAGTACCACTCTTTATATAATACCTACCTGGTTTCTCTTCACTTTTCAATCTCATCTTAAGCATAGCCTCTTCAAAAAGGCCTTTCATAAGCACCTGGTCTAAACTAGATGACCCTAGTAGTTTCCATTTTGGCATTTATCACATTTTGTAATTATATGGTTGTTTGTTTATTTCTTTAAAGCCTTCTCACTGCCACTAAACCCTCAGTCCCATGATGACAAGAACTGTGATTTTGTTATGTTCACATTTATGTCTCCAGAGCCTACCTACCCCAGAACCTGGCACATGGTAAGTATTCCATAAATATTTTTGAATGAATGAATGAATGCACAGATGCATGAATGAATGGATGAATTTGAGAGAAAATGCAAAGGAGACTATAGGTCCTAGCTCTACAATAAAGGAGACTATAGATATCAGCTCTACAATAAAACAAAAGCAACAATATATAAGATACTGAGATGAACACAACAAAAAGAGGACTATGAGACCAAGGCCAGACTAGTGAGTAGCTGTCAGGGATTCATACAAACAGGCAGTGTGCTGAGGATCCAGGGAACAGGACAGTGGGATCAGGAAATGCTTTGCAGGATGGGGACAATGATAAGAAACAGAAGGAAGGCAAAAAACAATCAGTATTTAGAGGAAAGTCTATTAATTAAGATTGGGTTTGATCGCCACTAACAAAAATGTCAAAATAACAATGGCTTAGCAAAGACACAAGTTTGTTTTACTCTCACATTAAGTCACCAGGGTCCCAAGTGTTTTCTGTCTTGCTTCTCTGCCATTTTCAGTATATCGCCTGGTAGTCTAACATGGCTGCTCATTGTCCAGTCATTGCATCCAGAATCCATGCAGCAGAAAGAAAGAAGAGAAAGAGAAAGCTGTGAAGGATTTGCCAGGTTCTTTTACCATCTCATTGGCCGGATCTAATAGTTATATAGTCTATCCTAGCTTTAGGAAAGTCTGGGGCTTGTAGTCATGATTTTGGGCCCAGGTAAATGTCAGCATTCTAGTATGTGAAGGAAGATGGGCAGAGTGGATATTGGGGCAAGACATTGCAGCATCTACCCTAGGACAGGGAAGGCATGACATTTGTGAAGGTGTGGCAGATTGCAAAGGAGGCCACAATACATCGTAGCTCTTGCCATCAAGAGGTGGCGTCTATTTCACCACGTTTTGCATTTGGTCTGGCTTGTCACTTGCTTCTACCAAGAGCAGGCAGAAGAAGAGACAGTGAGCCAATTCCAAGTTGAGGCCTCAAGAGATTTTGCAGTTTTCATTCCTGCTACTCTTCGAACACTGCTGCCTCTGGGCTAGCCTGCTGGAGGATGAGAAACCACGTACAAAAAAACTGAGGCATTCTAGCTGACTAGTGACCATCAGACCAGCAAGAACATCCAGGGCCAGCCAGTCCTCAGCCAGCCTGCCAAAGGAGCACAGATGTGTGAGAAGTGCAGACCACCAGGCATGTGAGCTGAATCAACAGTTGTTTTGAGTCACTAAGTTTTGGCATGGTTTCCTCCCCAGCAAGACAGCTGATATAGGTGGAATGGCTGCAGATAAGGTGAGGACATACTGGACAAGTGTTTGGGGCTGAGTGGAGAGGAGAATTCTTAGAGGCTGATGCCAAGCTTGGTTCTCCCAGATATACCCACTGATGTTTGTACAGTGCTCCAATTCTAAAAGAAGAGTCTTCCTGGGATCCAAAGGTCTTCCCAGATTCTTCTGGTTGGGAGAGCACTACTAGAAGGAATTAGAAGTCCCAGGCTCCAAAACTCCATCTATTCCAATTGTGTGGCCTAAAACAAGTCCCATTCCCTCCCTGTACCCAGGCTTTTTGTCTGCCAACGATGGTGTGCACTTAAGACTCAAGGTGCCTTCAGTGATTGAAATAAGATCAAGTCAGCAGTTGAGGAAGCAGAGGAGGCCAAGCTGGGACTTAGAGAAATGAGATGCAGAAATGGATCATTGATTCGAAAAGCTGCCGTGATCCAGAACAGAAACATTGGATCAAGCTAGGAAGAGGAAAGGGGACTGAGCATCGCCCCCAAGTGGCCATGGCCTTCCTCTGAGGATTTTTCTTCCAACCACTCCTTGTTCTTCTCTGGCTGAATCACAGAGGCCCAAAGCAAAGGGACTTGGATCTACCCAAGCTTGCTCAGCAAGGAGATGACAGAGCTGTATTCCAGCCCGATCTCTGGATTCGGGCCCATCTCCCTTGCTTCCACACTGATTGCCCTACCACCCTGCAAGCCAAAGTAGATTAGTGTAGGACCATGGCCCCAACTCTGGGGTGCCACACACCAGGTCATTCTCTCCATCCAGGTGGGTTTGGGCCCTGGATCTCTACCCCTTCTCCAATCACAGGGGCAAACAGCCAGTGGACACCCTGTGCCCAGTGACCCACAGCTGCACTGGACTCCTCTCACAGTCACAGAGCTCCCCTCTCAAGTGAGGGTGGTGGTCAGTCCCATCTGCCCCAGCCTGTCCTAGGCAATGAGACACCAGGCCAAGAGGGTGGTGGCGCTGCTTTCCCATCCCCAGGGGGAGAGTGGGCACATCTGCTGTCCCCCTGCCCAACAGCCTGCTGGTGAACTTAGCTCCTGGGGGCCGCACAGGCTTTGGACAACCCCACTTGACGAAGCTCATCTTCCAGGCTTCTACCCAAATCCCTGGTTCCTGCTGCACTGGCTGCCTGTTTAAAATGCTCTCTCAACCCACGCTGACCAGTGTGGTTCTGTTGGTTGGGAATCATCCCGCAAACAAAAGTCGCAGGTTCGATTCCCAGTTAGGTCACATGACTGGGTTGCAGGTTCAGTCCCTGGTTGGGTGTGTACAAGAGGAAATTGATGGATATTTCTCTCCCTCTCTTTCTCCTCCCTTCCCTTCTCTCTAAAATCAATCAATCAATCAATCAATCAATCAATCCATCCATCCCTGCCCCGGCTGAACCCTGTGACCACTAGTCTCTGTTAACTTGCCAGCTCTGTGATCCTGGGCACTTTAGTTAACCTCTCTGAGCCTCATGCATAAAACAGACATGATACTACCCGCATTCAAAAGATTGTTGGATTCAGAATTAACCTTTAAATCCGATCACCTCTGGCCATTCCGGAACAAAGGAGGTACATGTGTCCAACTGTGCCTGTTGGCTCTCGGTGCCCACTCTCCGGTCTTGACTCCCCAGAATTATACCTAAAGACTACATTTCCCAGGCTCTCCTGCCACTGGCTTCCCATTAGTTTCAGCCAATAGGAGACACTGGTGGGAGACTGGAGGAGGGAGAAGGCATTTGTCTGCTCCTGGCAGTGCCTCCATCAGAGGCAGGGGCCATGTGCCTGAGGGCAGCTGCTGCCCTGGGGGCTCCAGCATCAGCAGAGGCAGTTCCAGCAGCACAAGCAGGAGAGGAGACCCAAGGTCCCCCCTGGGGGTCAGTGCCCCAACAGAGCACCTGGGCTGCGTGAGGGCCCCATGACAAAGGCAGCTTCCTGGTCGAGGGCTAAGAACCTTTACTTCCTTTTGCCCTCTGAGCCTTTGACCCCACCTTGTAATCAATTTCTTGCATTAAATCCACTTGAAACATCTAGAGCAGTTCCAGTCTCCTGCCTGTGTGGGCAGCACGTGGCTTACCTCTGGAGGGTTTATCACTATAAGCATCTTCCTTCACTGAACCTTAACCCAGACCTTCCTTCAGAGGAGCCAGACCACCTAGGCATCCCACTTTCCCAACATACACAAACCGCCCAACACTCAGATCAGAACCCAGACTTGGGCCTCAGTTTGCCCACCAGATAGATCAATGGCCTGAAAACTCCAAGGTTTGTGAAGAAGCCCTCCCTTCTGTTCTAATTACTCCCCTAGGCCCTGACTTGGCCCCAAAGTCCACAGCTCACTGCTTCCCCACCCCTGCCTGGGGCTCTCAGCCTCCGCAACAAGACAGAATCCTAAAATGCATACAGCCTCCCACCCACCCTTTCAGCAAAGTGGAGAAGGGAATGACTTCTGCTGCCAGCGCAACTCAGGGGTGACTCTGGGGCTGGAGTGGCCCAGCAGGGATCCTCCAGTCTAGCCTCTGCTCTTCGGAGCTGCAAGGCACTGTTATACCCATTGGACAGATAAAAACTGTGAGTTTCAAAGAGACAAAGTGACTTGCTCACGGCTTTCTTCTGGGAAATGCTTCCAGCTGTCTGACTTTAGCACTCACCACTTCCTGTTGTTAATTCTTCCGATCCCTCTTCCCTGTGTCGGTGCTTGTGAGGTCAACATGTCCTTCAGCTCTGCAGAGCCCTCGACTCGGGCTGAGTCCCATGTTCTACACTTTCCAATCCTGAGACCCCAATACATATGATGTCTCAGATTTCATCTCCGACAGCTGCTATTATCTGCCAAGGAGGATACTTAGGTGTGCTAAAGCGGGCAGGTGTGCTAAAGCGGGCAGGTGTGCCTCTTCAGAGAAACATATTCATTCCGAGTGGAGGCCATCAGCGAGCCACGGGGTCTAGCCGTGCAGTTGTGTAATCACCCTCCTGAAGGGCGCCACTCAGCACATCATGCATGTGAATAGCACCCCACCCTCGAGCTGGAGTCTGCAGTCCGCATGACCCACCACCAGTCCCTGTCTTTCCAGAGATAATGCTTAACCCAAAAGAACACATGACTAGGGATCTGGAGACCTGGGTCTGACCTGGGATCTCCCATGAGCCACTGACCCTCTCTCTGTGGAACTGTGTTTCCTCTCTAGAAAAATCAGGGTATATCTGTGCAAAGCTTACCACCCACACTTGTACTTTCTCATTCAATCATAGCAAGTAAGGCAGGCCTCCCCATCGAGGAAACGGGAGACGGGGGCCAGAGAGCTGAGGATCTGCCAGGTGACCCACAGATCAGGAGGGCCAGAGCCTGGCCTTGGACCCTGATTCTCAGGCTCTGCCTCTAGCCCAGCCACAGTGACATGGGCAGCTTTCTGGGCTGTGAAGTCACAAGAAAGTTTGTTCTTGAGTGCCCACGCAATAGTTGATCTTTGGGAGGGTTCAGACGAGGCCATAGGTGGCCCAAGTCCATCAGCTCCCTCCCAGGGAGAACTTTCTCCAGATTAAGCTCAGCGCTGGCTCCTCAAGGTGCCAGGTGGAATCCCGACATTTCCCTGCCTCCCTGGCCTGGCAAGGAGAACCTGAGAACAGATGCTGAGCACCTCATTCCTGGCGAGAATGATGGATTCACAGGTCCCCTCCAGGAGCCACACTTGGTCCCCCAGTGCACGCTGTGTCAGCCCATCCTGAGCCAGTGAAAACAAACAGTGTCATCACCCCTCTGCTGACTGCCACACAGTCTATTTATACCACTTAAGACACAGGATAAATGGCTCCTCCATTTCATAATGAAAGGAATGTTTCATTTTGCAGAGCTAAGGAACTGTTTATCGAGCACAAAGACAACATTTATACTGTGTTTTGGTAATAAACTGATCTGGAAGTTGGCTCATTTAGGCGGTGGCTTACCTCCGACTCAGTCATCTCCCCCGAGGTCGATGTGGGAGGGAATGGGGGGCTGGAGCATGAAGATTGTGATATGGGGAGTCTCCAGCGAGGCCCTGAAATGCCCTTCCAATGGCTGCATGGTCTCACGGAGCCCTCACGGCACTCCAGTATTCGGTGACTGCCATCTCTAGCCCTGATTCACGGGTGAGGAAACTGAGGCACAGAGAAGCGCAGCAGCTTTCCCAGGTCACAGAATCAGTAAGAGGTAGAGTTTGAATTAAGTGCAAGCAGACCGGCTCCAGAGCCTGCTCGCTGTGGGGATCTGTTCTCAGCCTACGAAAGGTCTAGAAGGTAGAAGGGATGCACCAAGAGGTGGTGGGTGAGAGAACAGTTTTACAGTTTTGGGGTGAGCCCAGTGCTGCGTCTCTCCCCCAGGATTGCGTTGCCACCTGACTGCAGTTTCCTGAGATTGAGGCCTACGGGGACCTTGCTCCCTAAGCGCCCCCCTTTCAGGTTCCTCATTGTCACTGCTTTGCCAAAAGTGCTTCCCCTTCAAAGGTTCTGCCTCCACAGCTCTGTTCTGTCACAGCCAAGCAATGTGGGGAAGAGGCTTGTCCTTGCTGCCTCCATGACCTGCTGACGTGGGTGCCCCACCGGGTGCCAGCATCGCCTCCACCAGTGCTCTCATTCACCATGGCAATGGCCTGAGTGTTTGCTGCCCCCACCCCGACCCATGTGGTGAAGCCTATCCCCAGTGTAATGGTATTGGGAGGTTGGCCCTTGGGAGGTGATAGTGTTAGGTGAGGTTGTGAGGTCAGGGCCCCCATGACGGGATCGGTGCCCTTAGAAGGAAGACAGACCAGAGCACTCTCTCCACCATGTCAGGTCACAACAAGAAGGCAACCATCTACATATCAGAATGAAGGCCTTACCAAGAACTGAACATGCCGGCACCTTGATCTTGGACTCCTCAGCCTCCAGAACTGTGAGGAATCAATGTCTGTTGTTTAAGCCACCCATCTACGATATCTTGTTATAGCAGCCTGCACTCTCAGACACCCACAGAGGAGCCAGGAGGAAGTTCATGGCAATACCCGCAGTTACCATGCGGTGCTATGTGCCCAGCACAGTGCCAAATGCTTCAGAGGTTATTGACAATCGTCACAGTAGCTATGGCAGTGAGCTATCACTTTATCTGCCTTAAAAATAAGAAAACGGACTCAGGAACATCAGTTAACTTGTCCAAGACCACACAGCTGGTGATGGGCAGAGCAGAAAGACAAGCCCAGTTTTGGTCACTCGCAAAGCCCTTGAACTCTCTGCGGCATCTTCTCTCAGACTTCCGGGGTGAGGACGGTGCTGGTTCCCTTCCTCTTGCCCTCTACTCCACAAAAGTACCTAACTTCCTTCTGAGTGCCTCAGTCTGTCTCTGAAGTAGACCGAATAGTCTCCCCAAAATATCCACATCCTAATCCACAGAGTCTGTGAACGTCACCTTACATGCAAAGGAGACTGTCAATGTGATGAAATTCAGGGTTTGGAGATGGGGAGATTACCCTGGATTACCTGGGTAGGCCTCAAAGGCCATCACCAGCATCCTTATAAGAGGGAGACAACTATGGAAGAGAGGAAGGCATGTGACGGCAAAAGCAGGGACTGCAGAGATGAACCCTGAGCCGAGGGGGGCCCACAGCCTTAGCAGCTGGAGGAGGCAAGGAACAGACTCTCTCCTGGAGCCCTCAGGAGGAACCAGCCATGTGACCACTTGACTTACCCTGTGACACTCATTTCCAAATTCTGACCTTCAGAACTGTATGAGAACACATTTGTGTTACTCTAAGCCACTAAAGCTGCGGTAATTTGTTAGAGCGCCAGTAGGAAACCGCCGCAGTCCTCCACAGCTCAGGCTCCTAGCCGGCCGATCTCAGAACTGTCCTCCAGGAGATGCCACAAGTGCACCGGACTGGTCAGGGTGCCCATACGGGGTTGGGGGGTTCCGCCACTGTGCGTGTAGTGTCGGCGCTGGTGAGAATCCCGAAGTTCTGGGACAAAACGTGACTTTCTTAAAATCGGAAGTGAAGTGTGGGGAAAGTGAAACTTGAACCCAGGAACGCTGGTTTCCAGATGACTTCTTCGTCCTCTCCTTCCTCTTTCGGGCAAGCTGTGCCTCTAAGGAGCGATTTCCTGTGTGAGCGAGTGTGCGTGTGCCCCTTTTTGTGTTGTTTGTGTTTGTGTTGTACTGGTTATTTATTTTGCCCCCACAGCAGATTATAGACCTGGAACGCAATAAAGAAGATGGCATTATTTTAAGTTTGCATCATCATTCCACTCGCCAGCTGAAGGTTTTTTCGGTGAGAAAGCTATAACAGGAAGTGCTCACCCACACCGTCTGGCACTCCTCCTGGGCACAGCCCCGCGTCAGGCTGGGCCTTGGGACCGGCTCCGCACAGCGGCCGCGGTGGGAGTGAGCTCTGCCGCTCACGGGTCCGCAAGCTCCACGGAGGCATGCTCCGGAGACATTGAGGGTTTGGGGCTAGGACACCACAGTGAAGCGAGTCACAGTCTTATTGCTGGTGGAGGGTCTTGCCTTCAATTTGTAAAAGAAAAATGCAACATCTGTGCGGTGCAGTAAAGCAGTGCACAACCAAATGAGGCCTGCCTTTCCTGGGCCATCTCTGGGTAAGTGGGGAAAGTGGCTGGATGGGGCTGACATGTCGTAGGCACTCAGTGGACAGTTGTTGAATTAATTAATTAGAGTTTAGTACTAATGAGTGATCTTTAAATTTCTTTCTCTTACATTTTATTTCTTTCCCCCTTTTCCCCCATTTCTTCCTATTTTTTTTCCTAATCCGTAACATCATAGGGATGCATGGGAGAAACTCCGAATATTTTTAAATATTCAAGAAACTTTTCAGCGTTTCCTTCAAGTCTACCTCCTTCTTGTACCCCAGCCCTTCTCTACAAAATATGAGTAATTTTAATAACTATTACCCCGATATGGACATTTTTAATGTGTCAGGTCCAATGCTCAGTACTTTCCTCACACGGTCAAGCACTGTGCTAACACTTAAAACTCTTAACTCACCCTGCCTTGATTTTCAGTTGCTTGTTTACTTGTGAACCCTTAAGGCAGGGATTAGGTCTTTAATTCTCTTTCAGCCCCTTCCTGAATCATCTGTGGCTATAACTAGCATTTGGCAGGTACCGTGATTGAGTAGATGAAGGGGTGAGGGATGGGGATGAGGGATGGACAGCTGAATGAAATGATTTACATATTTCTTCACTCCTAAGTCCCTGGGAAACAGGACAAATCGGAGGTTCCCTATGACAACAGGGAGCTCTAGGACACCGAGGTGTGGGTGGATCGCGCAAGGCACAGCCAACCTCTTCAATACCGCGAACAGGTACAAAGGATAAAGTTCCCTCAAAGTCCAGAAATCCATATGGGTGTCTGGCCCTGGCCAAATGCACATGATATATTCTTATTAATAAAGCCAGACCAGCATCCTCAAATTATCTAAGGAATACATTTGCCCACCCACAGAGACGGGGGAAGCCATTACTTATTAATAAAGCAATAGCTAAATCTAATTATATCCCCATCAGAGGCAGCTGGTAATAAAACCGAGCTGGTCTTCCAGAGCTCCGTGACCTCGCTGACCTCAAATCAAAGTTTAAACCATCCGTCAGCTTCCAACACATTCCCAGCACACCTACCAATTATGAGCACCCTGGTGCCGCTGTCTGCCGGAGGTCAGAGGTCACCACATGCACTAGATAGCTGGGAGCTGGAATGGGGCTTTAGAAATCTCATTATCCTGTTAACCATACATTTATCTGACAAGATAAAAGAGACTAGGTGACCAAGCTATCATTAAAGATTAATAGAAAGTATAAAAAATTCAGCCGCAACCAGCATTGCTGTTTAGAGCTTGTGATCGGCATGACAGGGTTATTAATCAGGGAGCCAAAAAGATTTAGGTCTCTGCTCTTGATAGTTTCTATTTTTATTTTTAGTTTTGTTTTTTTCTTCCCTCTGTCTCCAGTCTTTACCTTGTCTCCTACAACCCCAAACGGGAGGTCAGAGGAGATTCCTGCTAATTGGCTCTTCTGGTTTCCAATCATAGCCCATCAGGCCAATTATGAGATAGCCAGGACTCGGAGGTGACGCAGGAGGCAGCAGGGGGACCCTGGTGGGCTGGGACAGCCATTCAAGCTGCTGCCTGACCTGCCCACCCTTCCTCACATGCGGGGCCTGTTAATCACCAGGGAAATCAATAAGTTTTTAATTCAGTTCTGCCCTACAAGGCACACCCAAGCTCAAGATGACTTCTGCTCATTTGATCTCATTTCTCAGTCCACTTCTACCCAGGAGTCAGAGAGGAGGCTGTCTAAGGCTTAGGGGTTCTTTTTATTCTTTTTGGTTCTATCTCTTACTGCCCACCCACCCCTGCATTCTCCTTCTCCTTTTTGATCATAAATCAATGTCCTTTTCCCATGCAACATTTGCACAGAGAACTCAGCAGCTCCCCTTCTCCCCCAGGCCAAGGCAGACAGGCTGGAAGGTGATGCAGTGAGGAAGGGAAGACGTGTGGGAACTGTGGCCCAACAGTCCTCAGAAGGCTGCTCAGGACGTTGACCGCAGATGCCCTGAGGATAGCACAGCATCAGCAGTGAGCACTCAATGGTCGTCAGGGCCCTTAGGACTCAGGTCTGTAGCCTCTCCGCTACTTGCTGGGTGCTGGGTGCTGAGTGACCTCCGCCAAATAGTCAGCCAGCCTCTCTGAGCCTGCTTGCCAGGCTGGGAAATGGAAACAACCCCTCCTGTCAGGGTTGTTTGAAGATCAAAGGGAATCCTGGAGTGTGATTTCTTCTATTGTAATCACTTCCTGGCTCACTCCAGCTTCCTCTGGGTTCCATTAAAGCTAATCTGATAAATCAATTAAGGATAAAATGTCATCATTGACTAGCCTCTGGCTAGTTGCCAGAGTTCAAGGGCAACATTTTACTCCTCTGTGCAACTTTACTGTCCCCTGAACAGCCTCCACCCACCACACACACACACACACACACACACACACACAGAAAGTGAGTCCTCAGTGGACTGTGCCTGGGCCTCCTCCCCCAGTTCACAGACGCTGCCCAGGCCTTGTGAGCACAGCTTGCGCAGGCCCCCAGTCAGGGCTCCACAAAGGAGCCAATGCCTGGCCTGATGAAAAGTCCAAACCACCTACTAGGAGAAAAGTCAAGGTCAAAGATGGTCAAGTAAGGTTGAAGATCCAGCCCAAGACGCCAAGGAAGGTAAAGTGGAAAGAAAAATCAGGAAGGGAAGGGACAGGTTGGAAAAAGGAGTAAAAAGTGGATCGGAGAGAAGGAACTTAAGATCAAGGTCATGCACAGACATGGCTTTTAAAGATGAGGCTCCTGCTCTGTGGCCTGGGACAACCTGGCGGTTTCTAGGGTGGCATTGCTCAGGAGGCTTTGGAAATTGCTCTGTCAGCTGCATGCTTGCTGTACAGAGCAAAATGTTTATCCTGATCAGCTGGAAAGCCGGGCAGGCAAAGTAAGACAGGCAGGGTGGAAGCAGGGACATCTTCAAGCAGGAGCGTGACCTGAGAAAAGAGACATGTCAGGAGATATACTTCGAGTCACGTTACACAGAACAGGTCAGAGGAGGAGGAATAGGACTGGGAAATGAGTGAGAGGCCCAAAGCAACTGCCCCAGGAAGGCCGATGTAGGGCAGGGATGCTGGGAATGCACATGAAAGGAGGCTGGCAAATGTATTCAGTCGCCCAAACGGAGTTCCAACCAGGCCTCTCGGCCCACTTTTCATTTTTTCTGCATCTCCTGTCCCAGTGGCCTCGCAGCCCCTGCCCTGGGGCCAGGTAAATGGAAAGGAAGTCCTTGGCTTCTTGTTTTCTTTCCCTCTCCTGACCCCTGCACTGCCCAACTCTGTCTTGCCTGTCTGCAGAAATGTGGCACTCGATATTCAAAGCAGCACATGTCCAATTATTTACTAGATTATTTATTAGATACATATCTAATAAATAATGACATTTTCAAGTATTTGTCCCCAGCAAATAATTTTCCTTTTAACAACAATGCCCATTGTTTGGAGGTCTCACATCTGAGTAGCAAACTCATGACAGGAATTGGATGGCCGTACCAGCAGATATGGGCACTTTCCTTAAATTCACACTCTCATAAAAAGTTTCCTAAAAGATGAAAGATTCTGAGGCTAAGAAAAGCATTGAGGGGGGGCGGGGAACAGAAGGGGGAAGAGAGAGAGAGCATGTACCTGTGTGTTGTGGAGAAGAAAAATGAGAAAGAAGAAAACTAGTGTTGGGCGTTACTCTTATTTAATCCTCCATTTAACGTGCCCATTTTATAGCTGAGAAAACTGATACTCAGGGATGTGAAGAAAGTTGCTCAGAATTACTCTGCCCATGTCAGAGCTGGAACTCCACAGCTCAGAGCTGGCTCAGTCTTGCTGGAAGGACTAGAGATAGAGTACAATGCTTTTCCCCGCCCAGTGGCTTGCCCAGTATTTTCTCAGATCTCCTTGTGTATATGCCAATCATTTTCTGAGTGCCTTCTGTCTTGGGCATTGTGGCAGAAGCTTTGTATATGTTATCTAATGTAATGCTCGCAACATTTCTGCAAGCAAGTTAATTATTCCTATTTCGGAGATGAGAAAATTGAGCTACTTCGAGATTAAGAAAGTCTCCCCTAAGGAGCTATAATTTAAATATGGGTTTGTTTGATACAAAGCCCAAGCCTTGAACACTACATCATACTTACTTGCTTCAACATGACCTAGTTTGAGCCTTGAGAATTCAGAGTCTAGGTAGATAGGGAAGCCATACGCATATGAGAACCATTCTATATGATAGTTTATATGTAAAGGACAGCAGCTACCCTACATCACCAAAACTCATATTCTCTTCTTCTTTCCACTCCATCATCGTCAGTATGTCCACTGTAGGCTATTGTAATCATGAGCTTCCCTCATGACTACAATAGGGCTGCCACAGCACCAAACATCACATATAGTTCTAACACCACCCAATGTAAGATCAGTTAATTCCTGTCTCTCTTTTTTCTTTACTTTTATTTTTATTTATTTCATATATTCCTACTATATTTATCTAAACTTTTGTCTGTGCATACGTGTAAAGACATGTTGAGAAGATGTTCACCTAATATTAAAAAGGCATGCATGGGTCAATTTGTTTTTGAAATGAATGTATATGATTTTTTAGAAAAAATAAGTCAGGATTAAAAAACCACAACAAAATATATCTTATGATATCACTTTCTTAAGATGCTTCAATGTTTCCCCAACACTGTCTCCTGGTGAGATAAAGGACAAAGTCCTTAGCAAAGTCTAGAAGGCTGCTGCGATCTGGTCTCCGTGGTCTTGCCACAGGGCACCCGCCCTCCAACGTGCCAGGCATGTCTGCACTTCCTCCGCTTGGGCTGCCGTCTCTGGCTGGAGGACCTCCCTGCACAACTCCCCCAGAGAAAGCCCTGGGCTTCCTCCAGCCCAGTCCAAATACCACTTGCTCCTTGAAGCTTCCCCAGGAAGCTCAGGCAGAAGGAATCGCTCCCCTGTTCAGGCATTATAGAATTGCATTTATTCTTCTACTTTAAGGACATGTTTCAAAATTCCTTGCCATGTGCTATGCTGGAGCCAGGTTCTGCTTGTTCTCAAGACCTGATTCTGTGCATCTCTTCCATAGATGTCCCATTAGTCCCTTGAAATCAGCCACAGTGGGACTATTGATACCATGGGAATTTGCAAATGCTATAATTGAGTATATTTTCCCCTGGGGAAAGCTGGTGGTTAACCATTTACCAGCACATCCTCCTTCCACCTCAATCAACTCACTGAGGTCAGTCTGACTACCTCCCCCAAGCGCCCTGCACGGTGCTTTGCTCGGGACAGGAGCTCACTTGCAGATAACCACCTTCTGGAAGTGCAGTGTGAGCAGAAGGGCAATCCAGGAACTGCCTGTCATCTCCGACCTGTGGGCATCAGCCAGCCCGACTGAGTGCGAGAACTGCTGTCGTGCAGGTTCCAGTTGTCTTCCTGGAGAAATCCAATCCCACCTGTGCGAGTGGAAATGCCAGGGCTTAACAGGAATGAAGGAGATATAAAATAGCCCCAGGCCTCCCCATTCCCTAAATCTTACACAACGCAGAGGCTTAAGTGAGTCAGCAGATGAGCCACACACTTCGTACTTGGAAAATCCAAGGCAGAGGGTTAAACCAGCCTAAGTAGCGTGGATCGTTTACTGGCAGGGTCAGAGGGGTTAATCCAGTTTCCTAAAGCACTGTCTGTACTTCTCAAGAGAGATTGCAGATGACAGAGAGGAGAGTAAAAGGCAGGCCTGTGCGGTGCTCCCAGGTGACCCCCAAGTCCATGGTTTGTGGCTGTGACCTGCAGCACACCCAGGGCTGTGTGGGACATGGAGCATGCGGGCTCCTCGGAGGATGGCCAGACTCAGCTGTGAGACCAAGCCACTCACTGCACAGACTCTGGTCAGCAGACTCATGCCTCCATGCGCCCTAGAAGCCCAAACGAGAGGAGATCTGGAACACTGTCCCTCCAGCCAGCGGGCGGGGCCTGGGTCTGTCATCCACATACCCCATCACAGTACCCAGTCTGCTGGTCATTCTGAATAGTGTTTGTACAAGAAATGAATCTGAGCTTTGGTCCTTTGCGCGGTGTGACTCTGGGCCTCAGTTTCCCCATATAAACAATAAGGTGCCTCAACTTTACGAATTCAGTGATAGCCCCCTCACCCCATCAGCTTTGTCACCTTATGTTTCTCGGTATGTTTGGGCCATGTCCCCAGCCAAGCGCTCAGGAAAGACTGAGGGCTGCAGGGCTGGGCTTCAACACACCTCAGCACAGACCTAGGCCCCTGCTTGGGTGCCGTCCTCCTTGGCTCAGCCCCCTGCAAACCAGGCCCTTCCCATCATCCTGACTGTGCCTGGGGTGGGCGCTTCCTGGAGCCCACTGCCTGCGGGACTGGCGAGTGACTACAGGAAATGGGAAGGACACTAGGCTCAGGTCCTGTGCCACCATCTATGGGTGGCTTCCCTGGGTGGGAGGCTATCAGAGACACGTCAGCACTTTCCTGGCTGCTGTTCCCGGCTGGCAAGACAGGGAGAGTGCCTGGGGACCCCCGGGCCCTGCAGAGCCAGCCTTCCAGGGGTGGGAACCAGCACACGAGAGGGGCCTGAGTTGCCCTGTACCCCACCAGCAGCCTCCAGGGGTCTGGGGATAATGGGGCAAGAAGGATGTTCCTGCACTTCCTGCCAACTAGACACTGTAATTTGCCTCATTTCTTCCTTTGCACAGCTCCGCGAAGCAGAGACCGTTGCCCCAGGTTTCAGAAGGAGTCAGTGAGATGGTGCGCCATGCCTGGTTTCACTCTGGCTCCAACGCAGAGACCTTTGGGAACTACGGTTTGGAGGTGCAGAGCACCACACTTAGCCGAAACCTGGGAAGAGTGTGCCACCAGGACACACGCTCACCACTCCTGCTTCCACCTGTGAGTGGTGGGTCTGCCCCTTCCACCAACTGGGGATGCACTGGAGCCCCATGGTCCCTGGACTGGCCAGCATCCAGAGCATCTTTTGGGGAGGTGTCCACTGGGGCCAGCTGAACAGTTTAGTCCAGGAAGCCCTGAGGGGGGTGGGGTGGTGTTCCCATTCATGTGACATCTGGGGGAGGTGAGGGATGGGCAGTAGGCTGTAACCACCCCCCAGGGGAAGCCAGTCTGGGACCCAGATTTTGGACCTACCTTCCTCGGGGCTACAGCCCCACGAGGGACCCAACCCAAGAGACGGGCTGGGGGTCTTTGACTCTGTACTCTCTGCCCTTTCTGGATGCCCACCCCGCCCCTCCCCAGCCATGCTCATCTCTGTCCAGGCCTCCCACTCACCACTTCAACTCTGCACAGGGAAAGGCCCCCCAGCCTCCTTCTTCCCCCAAGAAGTTTCAAAAGCCCATAAGATGTAGCTTTAAAGGCCCATTAGACCAGAGCCCCGATGTTAGCCCCCGATGTTAGCAAAATAAAAACAAGTTTTTCCTTCCTTGGAAACCAGCACCCACCCACACCTGCATGCGGCCCTTCCCGGGGAGGGCTTCTCTGGAAGGCAGAGGGACAGTGCCACAAATGAACCAGCACAATTCCGTGTTCCTCTCCCGCAGAGGAGGAGTAGGAGCTCCGAGAGGGTGACTAACTCACCCAAAGGCACCGGTGCAAAGGCAGGAGTCTGAGCCATGTCAGCCGGCAGAGCTTGCGTTTGTAGGTCCTTCCCCTGCCGCCACTATCTAGACCAGACCACAGCCTCATGGGCCACCTCTGGGATGGCCCTTCTCCCAGACCTGGCGACCCCAGCCCTCTGTGCCTGCCCCGCCTCCGGCATGACCCAGGGACCCCACCCAGGGCTGACCCAGGGACAGCCTCCTGTCACATCTCTTGTCTTTCCTTGTCTCCCACCCTCCACCCCTCCACTTGTCCTGCTCCTCGCCATTTACTAGAGCCTATGACAAGCCAGAGAGTGCTTGGCACTGAGGTGAGTAAGTGCGGTAAGTGAGAGCTCCGGCTCTCAGGGTAGACATTCTTCTTGGGGGAGGCAAATCAATGACAAGTAAGTGAGGTCATCTCTGCCGGTGCTAAGTGTGCTGGGAAGGCGCCGAAGCCAGGTGAGCCCGTCCAGCTGCCTCTTGCTGTCCTGTGCCAGGCCTCACCTCACTGGTCCCCTCACTTGACCTTGGAGAACAATAATGGGAAGAGCAGAGGCAGGAAAAGACCAGGCGAGGCCCTCCTGAGTGTGTCAGTGTCCTAGACTTTTACACTCACATGGAAGGCAGAAATCATCCCCAGTTACAGATGACAAACTGAGGCTCTGAGAGGCAGCTCAGAGACACAGGCACCAGTGCGGAGACCCAGCTCTCCTACCTACCTGCCTGCCTACCTGGTGCTGTTCCCCGATGACACTGTCTTCCAGGCCAAACATGACACTGTGCCCCCGTCCCCCACATCACCGCAGCCCACGTTCCCCTCACCTGTGACGGCCTGCCTCCACGCCTCCCTCCCCACCCTGCTCCTGCACCCCATCTTAAGTGCCGGCGGTGGCACGAAGGAGGCGCTCCAGAGCCGCTCCCCCCATGCAGGGCTCAGGAGCTGTCCCCGCGCACAGTGCAGAGGTGGCCATGGAGTTTAACTAACCCAAATGCCTCATTGGACTCAGGCAGTTGCCCTCTGCATATTCACAGTATGCATCAAGCACCAACTCGTGCTATTTACCATGTGAGGTGCTGGGTGCGCAACGGAGCGTGAGACGGATAAGACGTCTGACCTCATGAAGTGTACTAGCTGCTGGTGGAGGACACGGGCGGTAAGGAAACAATCACAAAGTAGACACAGAAGCACAGACTGCGATAAGCACTGTGGAAGACAAGAAAGGGGTGACATGGAAGCTTTTGGTAAAGGGGCAGAACTGACTTACACTGGAGGGTCCTTGAGGAAGGAACAGTGATCTGGCATTAAACAGGCAGATGGTGAGTGGAGGGGGAGGGGAGGAGGGGACACAACAGAAGGAAACGCCCATAGGGAGGTACACAGTGAATTCTAGGACCTGGAGAAAGACCAGTGTGGCCAGTGTGACATTAAAGCGGAGGAGAAACAGGAGACCTGGGCGCCAGGGTTGTCTCAGGGGCCACACTGTGTGGTGAGTTGTAAGACATGATAAAACATTTGGCCTTGATCCTGAGGCAACGAGGAGCCCTTGGAGCTTTCAAATGCATCTTCGTGGTGGGGGGTGTTTGAGTTTCAAAAAGCTGCCCAGGCAGGCAGGTGGGAGAGGGCTCAGTTGGGGGCAGAGGTGGCAGCAGGAGACCTTTGGGAGGCTGTTGCCATCATCCGCACGAGAGATGGTGCCACTCTAGAGGAGGGGGAAATGGGAGGAGGAAGAGGAGCGGTGTCTCCCAGAGGTACGAAATCAATGAGGTTGTGGATGCATTGCAGGTGTGAACAAGGGAGAGGGGAGTCAGGACGGCTCCAGGTCCCACTCTGTGGGGGAAAGTGGGTGGGCAAGACCTGATCTTGGACTCTGAGGCTGAGATTGATAAAATGTGCCCAAGATCTCACAACCAGGCTTGACTCTGGGTCTGTTTCTCAACATGCAGCTCAAGCTGAGCAGGGTAGGGTCCTGGGGGTACCGCTTTCTCATCCCCCCTAGACTGTAAGATCCTGGACAAAACCTGGGTCATCCTGGCGTGCCCCACCCACACCCCATAGCATCTCACAGAGTCCCTGGTACACAGGGTTTAGGATGGTTAGCCAGGGATGCGGAGAACACTTCTGAAGTCTAATCTGGCTCTAGGAAGTCACATCTACTGGGAATACATATTCCATCTCTGCTTCAAATACTGTTACTGATGATAAAATGATAGCAGCTATGCAGAAGCTCTTTGGCTAGTAGCAAGCAATAAAGGAATGGGAACTATCTTTATCACAAAGCATGATGGACTTGAGAAGGAAGGGCGTTACCGGCAGGGGCACACCCGGGCAAAGTCTTGAGGAGGTTTCCTCTGAAGGAGAGGGTAGATGGGGCAGTTAAGAGCTGCCCCCTTTATCTTCCTGCTCAATCTTCACAGCAAGCCCGTTAAGGTAAAGACTATTTTCTCGTTTCCTTTTTTTTCAGACGAGGGCCAAGGAACAGAAGTGGGCCAAGGTGTCCACACCCCTCAGTTCCTACCTGCTAGTCCAGCTCTTCTCTCCCACAGGAAGGTGAGCCCTTAGGAGATGAGATAGGGCTCACCAGGGAAGAGTTAGCAGTGGCTTTGGATGATAACAGTCTTCTGGGAACCAGTTAAGGGAAGAAACTCTTAGTGGCTAGGACCTTTGTAGGTCTTCAAGTTTAATAATCCAGAGCAATTCTGAGAAGGAAGTTAATTGGCCTTTCTCGAGGTGGGCCCAAGGAAATCAATGTACTCTTTTCCATTTCAAAAGCCAATGTCTCTCAGAGGCAGCAGGCAAAGGGCTGAGGAGGGGTGGCTTGGCCAGCCAGCCATGCCCCGAGAATCTCTGTCCCCTGGCCACCCTGGAGAAGGAGACGTCTCCAGGGAGACTTGGGCAGAACCTTAATTGCTTCTCTGAACTTGAAAAATATCAAACTGCATAAGTAAATGTGCTTTAAATTATTAATAAAGGCATTTACACCTAGAGTTGGAGCATGAAAATTAATTTGATTTCTTATGCTTAACTGGCTTGTGTGGCCCAAGATTTAAGGGCGCAGAGACAAAGGGCAGGGCAGAAAATGGAGATGGGAGGCACACTGTCCTGGGCATTTCCCATCTAAGATTCGGAACATGATAAGAGAGAAGGAATGGGAGGACAGAAAAGGTGGGAGGGAGCTCTCCTGCAGACCAGATTAATGCCACCTGATCACTGAGAAGCAAGAACAGGAAGTCCACTGAAACCTCAGGCTGCCTCTGGGGTTCTGTGAAAGGTGAATCACTTGACTTTCTCAAGGACAGGAATAATGAATCCCAAGGTTGGGGTGGACCCACCTGATGGGCTTGCAAAGCAGGCTGGGGAGCACCAGCCAATGCCTGTGTGGCCGAGGGGAGGATGCAGAAGACCCCACCACCTGCCTGCAGCCCACCCTGACAGTCAGACCTTCTGTACCCCTTGGCTTCTAGGAGCAGATTGGTACCTAACAGCCTAGCATCTGCAACACACTGTGGCTGCTCACTAGACAACCCCCTGGGTCCAGCTTCTCCTCTCTGAGCCTCAGTGTCCTCATCTGTAACCCAGGGCAACACTATCTGTCTCCCAGCATCTCTGCAGGGATGTAGGGCAGTGGTGGGGGACTGCTGAGCCTGAGTCTGCACGCTGTTCAGACAGATGATGCCCCCCACCCATGTTCTCTGGGATCCTCGATATCCACCGACATGCCAGACACTTTTGTTGTATACAAGGGGGAGGAAAGGTTCTGGGTTGGGGGCTTGGTATGGGGGGAGAGCAGAGGAAGAGAGAGGATCTGGGTCCTCTTCTCATCTGGCTCCTGAGTCTGGGTTGAGCTCTGGTATCCAGAAACTTCGAAGTTCAGAAGTTCAGAGCTTCAAAGCTTTTGTAGGACTGTGGGCAGCAGCAGAGCTGCCGTGGGGCCCAGAGGCAGCCTGTGGCATGCGGTGGAGAGAGACACACCCTCCCCTCCTCTGCCTGGAATGTTCTGTGTCCCAGTGTCCCCACCCTGGCAGAAGAAGGCAGCCTCCTTGCACAACAGGGTCGTGCTGTGGACATGAGCCCGGAAGAGAGCGGGAGAGGAAGGGCAGGTGGACACCGTGAGCGATTGCAGCTTAGGTCCCCAAATACCCAGGGAACACGCGTTTCCATCAGTGGTGGCAGGGTGGGCACAATAAAACAAACAGGCCACAGTTTCTACTCACAGGCCAGGGGCCTGGGATTTCTGAAATGTCCGTCTTGAGGCTAGGCACAGAGCGAGAGTCAACACACGTCACTCCCCTTCCCCCCTAACTCTGGTGCGGATGTGGGGCACCGATCCTTTCCTTGATCTGTTTTCCCAGGGAGTCAAGGGTTAGGGTTCTGCATTTTAAATCCCAAAGTGAACTCTGACTTGTCCCAACACAAAGACCAACACGTTGAAACACTAGCTCGCACTTAACTCTGCATATTATTTTTCATAACTTTGTAAATGTTTTCACTTCTTCTAATCCACTTGAGTCTCATAACCACCTTGTAAAGAAATAGTCCTGCTCTACAATAAAGGGAACTGAGGCCCGGGGAAAGTGGCTTGTCCAAGGTCACACAGCTTGTACAACGATGGCTGGAGAGTCAGGCTGACCTGGGACTATGTCCCAGCCCTACCCCTCATCAGCGGCCATCGCTGGCACTGTCGAGCCCCATGTGCCTGCACAGTGCTTGGAGCTTTGCAAGCACCCCTGCGCATGTTCACAGAAGCACCATCACGGAGGAACTCTCGTTATTCCTGTTGTGTAGAGAGAACACCGCACTCGGGGAGACTAAGTTCCCTTTCTTCTAATCTGATGAGCAAAAAGTCAGGATTCCAGCAGCTCAGGCTAGAGGCCACGCTTCTATCTGCAAGCCCCACTGCCTCTCCCCTTTGCAAAGTCAGCTTCCCCATTAGTCCCACAGACCTGCTAACAGAACTCACAGAGCTGTGCAAGCACCAAAGGCAGCCGCAGAGCACGTGACACAGAGTGGGCTTTCAAAGGGCATGTGTTGCCTTTCCTGAGCCACATGGCTTCCCAGACCCAGGCTGTGACCAGAGGACTGAAATGGAGAGTCAGGCCAGTGATGGTGACTGAGCAAAGAGACCCACTGCTCCTCGATGGGGCAGGTATGGCTTCCCAGTCCGGTGCACACCCCAACCCTGCCCTGCATCTCCCTGCCTACCAGGGGGTCAACACACATACACACACACACACACACCAACACACACACACACCAACACATACACACACACACACTTATAATCCCACACATACACACTCATACTCCACACACCCTCACCCACCTCACTCCCTACTCTCCTGGGAGGCCCCTAGGCTGAAGGTACTGTCTGGAAGCCAGAGGAAACTCAGTGGGAAGAATAGGTCATTCCAGCAGGCCGACTGCCCCGTCTCCCACACCCCCGCCCCTCTCTTCTCCTCCCTACTCGGCTGTCTTCCAGAGTCCCTCAGGCCTGCTCTGACTCCGCCCTGCTGGACCAGCCTCAACGGCTCTCACTTGTTTCACCCATCACCCCCCCACACACCCTCCACATCTACCAGCCCCATCCCTCCCACACCCCACATCCTCCACATCTCCAAACCCCGCGCACCCCACCTCCCATCCCCCGAACCCCGCCTCCAGGGCCTTGCAGTGCTTCACCTCAGTTTCTAAAATTTAGAATAAGAAAAAGAAAGAGAGAAGGGGAAGTGTGGGGAGCCCAGCTCAGGCAGGGGAAGCAGAGGGGAAGGGGCCCCTGGCCCGGAGCAGAGCAGAAGTCTCTGAGGCGCTGTGGTTGCCTTGTGGTTCAGGCGCAGAGGTCCACGCGGGTGGTTGTGGAGAGTATAACCGGCAAGACAATTCGCAGAATTTATGAAGGTTTTGTAATAAAAGGTGACAGCCCAAAGCCTGAGATAATGAGGTGCCAGGACTCTGCACCAAGAAGCTGGGCAGCTGTGACGGTAGAGGGCAGGCCAGAAATGGAGGCCTCTCCTCCTCCAGCAGGGGACACAAATGCATCTGCTTTGAGTAGCTACAATGAATGAACTTGGAAGAACTCACTGGTTCAAGGCCAGGGCGATGAGAACAGAGATGACAGACAGCAGGCCAGCCCCTTCCTGACCAGATGGGCCTGCTCCTGGAGTCCACACAGGTCTCAGGCCACAGGCTGCCTACCATGAGGGTCAGCTCTTGGATGCCTTGGCAGCCATCTCCTCACCTCCCTGCCATCTCAGTGTGCACACGATCCTGGCCAAGCAGTAGCAGACCACAGTGCCCATCACAGGGCAGTGTGCCTGGCAGGGAGAGCCCTATGGGAGCCGAGGCCAGGTGGCTCGAAAACCCTCAAAGAGCAGACAGAGCCACCGACACAGGGACCCATTCATGTTCCAAGGATATGGGACCATGTCTTCCTGCTTAGCAGCCATTCGAGGCTGCCCCACTCTGGACCGGCCCAGTATTTTAGCGTTACCTGCTTCCACCTGCCCCACGGACATGGCTGTCCCACCAGACTGCCAGGTGCACCACATGCCCACCCTTTGAGGCCCCCGTGACTCTGCACTTGCCAGTGCATCTACCCAGATGCTCATCCCTTTCTCCCCTGCCTGACTCCCCTGCCAGGAACCTACTCAAATGTTCTTTTCTTCTGTGAAGAATTCCCTGGGCCCCCAAAGCAGGACGCACCCCTAGACCTTACACTCAGTTTTACCATGCAGCCATCTGCTTCGCACACCCTTCCCGTGTGACTTGTTTTCTGTCTGTCTCCCTTCCAGGCTGTGAGGAGAGGAACCACGTCTTCATTGATCTGTTGTTCCCCAAGCCCAGGTCAGAGTCTGGCATATAACAGACACTTGATAGTGATGGATTCGTGGAGGCATGGATGGATGGGAAGGATGAAAGGGGCATCTGGGCAGGTGGGTTTTCCTCCCTTGGACCTGGCTGATCTGGTGGGGCAGGTACTTGACAAGCAGCCATCTCCAGCTCAGCTCAGTCCTAGGGCCTGCACTTCCTCCCAGGCTAGAGCCTGAGGCCCTACTTCGGCCAGAAAGCCTTCTGTGTTACCTCTCATGTCAGAGGCCCTGGCCGAGGCCCTGGCCAAGGCCCTCTCCTCCTCCACCCTCAGGCTCTCATACCTTGAATACCAAGGAAGGGCTTGATCCCTGTGAGGTGGTCTGGACCCCGAAGCCTAGTGGGGGTCATGGGAACCCAGCTTTCCCTTAGAAACCCACCAGGTGATAACAGATGCTTCCGCTCCGCACACCCCAGCCTGCTCTACACAAAGAAATAAGACGGAAAAATAGACCAGGCACAGGTCAGCACCATTAACTGCTCCCCACTCGGGCTATTGTTGTGTTTCCTCCCTTCCACCCCCACTTAAAGGGCTCCTACCCTGGACAGGAATCCTCAGGACCCCTCCCACAACCTGGGTGACATCAGTGCTCAGCCCCAGGAAGAGGCACCACCTCCAGAAGGACAGGCCCCAGGCACTCAGAAGAGTTGCCGGCCATGCCCAAAGCAGACTGGCAGGGGCAAGGAGGGGAGCAGAGGCTTCCAGGAACTGGTTTCAACCAGACTGAGCCAGTTTTGCTCTGTAAGAGCAGCAGAGGAAGTAAGTGGTTCACACCTGGTGAGTCGGAGCGGCCAAGGGCGTCTGGAAGCCTGGGCGTTTTCTAGAGCTAGATCTGCTGCTGAGCACACTTGAGAGGCTGCCCCCACCACCCCGGGGCTCTTCACGGGGCAGGACCCCACATGGGCCCACAGGAATCTCAAAGACGCTTGAGAGGCTATGATTTCCCATCCTCTCAGTCCTGGGTCCTGGCCCAGCCCTGTTTGGCAGGGACCTCCAGAGGACAGGGGAGCTCTAGCAACTTTCTTGCCTGGACACATTAGGGCTTCCAAAGAACCCTGTCCACTCCTGTGGCCTTGGGGGCCCTCAGGAAACTACTTGTGCTCCTGGTCTCTGAGCAGCCTGAATGCCATGCATGTCCTTCCTCCTGGAAACTTCCTGCTCCATCCTCCACGGAGCATCAAAGCCAGGCCACTGGTCCTCTGAGGAGGAGATGCCTGTGGCAGCCCGGGATCCGAAGTCCTCGCCCACTTTTCCACGGAGGCTCATGCTGTGAAGACATGACTGGACCCCTGCTCTGAGACCCCAGCAGCTATGCTCCACCCCTCTTATTTTTCTAGATGATCTTTCCTGTTCCTCTCACCCCATGAGGTTGAAATGCTACTCAGATCAGCAAATGAGAGAAGAGGCCCAAAATAAAAACACCTACAGGGACTGTCACCTCTGGGAAGAAAGGGGTCAGCAGTGGGACTTTGGCAGAGCCCACTTGAATCCTGACCTCTGGCTGTGTGAGACTGGGTGGTGGTTTCTCTGGGCCTCAGTTCCCTCCTCTGTGGAAAGGTTATACACAGAATGCCCGCTGCATGGGGTCGTCTGTAAGCATTCGGTGAGAAGATCTGGATTCTGAGCTTAACGAGTATGGTGCACAGTAGGTGTTTAACAGACAGCAACACCTGCCTGCCCATTCAGTGTCTCAGTGGATCTAGGGGGTCCTCCATGGAGAGCCAGGCCCCACCACTCGCCAGCTGGGTATGTATGCCTTGAGGAACTAACCTACCCTGTCTGATCATCCCTCTACTTTTGGTGCCCAATAACACCAGTAACAGTGGTCATGTCGAAGTGTCACTAGGGAGACTGAGAGAACACTTGCTCAGCATTTAACACAGTGACTAGCACATAAGTAAGTGCTCAGCAAATGTCGAATGTGGACAGTTCTGTCCTTTCCACTTCACACACTCAAACATAAGCCCGCAGCTCTCTCCTTCATTCCAGAGTCAGAGGCATGCAGCCCCTGCCCCAGGGCCCCAGAAGAGCCAGGTGGAGGTGTGGCCCCAGCCAGAGCCTTCAGAAGCTATTTCATCAGCCATACCTCCTGACTGAATCACCATCACCTGTGGGAGACTTGGCACCTCTCTGTCACCCACAGGAGCCCTGTTCCTGGGGGCAGGCCAGGTAAGGGGCCAGTGAGTTCCCAGAACAGGAGCACATTTCCCTGTA
>PVKU01010561.1:0-51042 GCA_004027475.1 Anoura caudifer | reverse complement strand
TTTTTTTTTTTTTTTTTTTTAGAGAGAGAGCTGTAATTTTCCTCAGGATGGCTTTCCCAGTGCCCCATAGAGTTTCAGTTGTTGTATCCTCACTTTCATTTGTTTCAAGGTATCTTTTGTTTTTTTCCTTGATCTTGTCATTAACCCATTCATTGTTTAATAACATATTATTAGCTTCCATGTTTTTGTATTTTTCAGTGTTCTTGTGATTGATTTCTAGTTACATAGCATTGTGGTCAGAGAAGATGCTTCATATAATTTCAATCTTCTTAAATTTATTGAGACTTATTTTGTGTCCTACCATGTGGTCTATCCTAGAAAACATTCCATGTGCACTTGTAAAGTATGTATATCCTACTACCTTGGGGTGAAATGCTCTAAAGATATCAATTAAATCCATTTGACCTAGTGTGTGGTTTAAGGCCACTATCTTCTTGTTGATTTTCTGTCTGGAAGATCTATCCATTGAAGTTAATGGGTGTTAAAGTCCCCAACTATGACTTTATTTTTGTCAATCTCTCCTTTTATGACCATCAAGATTTGCTTCATATGTTTAGGTGCTCTTGTGTTGGGGAAGTAAGTGTTTGCTAGGGTTATATCCTCTTGTTGAATTGTTCCCTTTATCATTATGTAGTGCTCTTCTCTGTCTCTTACTATAGTCTTGGTTTTAAAGTCTATTTTGTTGGATATAAATGCTGCTATCCCAGCTTTTTTTCCCTTCCCATTTGCATGAAATATCATTTTCCATGCCTTTACTTTTTAGTCTGTATGTATCTTTCAATCTGAGATGGGTCTCTTGGAGGCAGCATATATATGGGTCTTGTTTTCTTATCCATTCAGCTACCCTGTGTCTTTTGGTTGGAGCATTTAATACATTTACATTTAAGGTGATTATTGATAGATACATTTTAGTGCCATTTTATTGTTAGACTCTTTTCCTCTTTTTTTTTTTCTCCTCCTCCTCTTTCTTCTTCTTCTTCTAGCAAGCTCTTTAACATTTGTTGCAGTACTGGTTTGGTGTGAACAAATTCCTTTAGCTTTTTCTTGTCTGGGACACTCCTTATTTCTCTGTGGGGCAGTTTTGTCCAGCAGAGCCCCCTGCCCATCATGTATGAGAACAATTCTACCAAGACAGAATCTGCTTGGGAAGGAAAGGTGGCCATTCTCTCAAAGGAGAAGGGCCTTGAGCCTGTTCCTCAATGAACTTTTATTGGGTTTAATTTGCTTAGGAATACAGGGCATATATAGGTAAAGCTCAGTCATTGTCAGGCAGTAATGATCAAACAATAGATAACATTCAAAGAACTACAAGGGCTTATTCTGAGTCAGGGTCAGGTAGCCAAAGGGCCATAAAACTTTGGGAAACAAACTCATTTTATGCTTGGACCCTTATCATTTAAATTGAGAGTATTCTTAGCAAAGCAGGTTTCACATGATTTTATGCATTCTTTTATTAGGACTGATTGCCCTGGAACCCTGAAACCAGTCAGGGTGGTTCCCAACATTTCTTCTTTGATTTTAAATGATAGCCTTGATGGGCTAATGCCTTGGTTTTAGGTCCTTGCTTTTCATCACTTGAATGTTTCATACCATGTCCTTCTGGCCTGAGATGTTTCTGTTGAGTAATCAGATGCCAGACTAATTTGTGCTCCCTTGTAGTTAATTATCTGCTTTTCTCTTATGGCTTTTAGGGTTCTCTCCTTGTCTTTAAGCCTTGTCATTTTAATTATGATGTGTCTCAGTGTAGGATTCCTTGGGTCCAACTTGTTTGGGACTCCCTGAGCTTTCTGGACTTGTGTGTCATTTTGCTTCACCAGATAAGGGAAGTTTTCAGTCATTATTTCTTCAAATAGGTTCTCGATCCCTTGCTAACTCTCTTCTCCTTCTGGTGTTCCCGTGATACAGATGTTGTTAGGCTTCATGTTGCCCATAATGATTCTTAAGTTAGCCTCATATTTTTCACATTTTTCTTTTTGCTGCTCTGCCTTAGTGTTTGTTTTTCCTACCTTGTCTTCCAAATCACTGATTTGATCCTCTGCTTCATCTAACCTACTGTTTAAACCTTCCGGTGTATTATTTATTTCAGATATTGCACTCTTTATTTCTGACTAATCTTTTATTTATGTTTTCTATGTGGAATATTGTTATAATCATTACTCTAAACTTTGGGAAATTGCTTGCCTCCAGTTTACCTAGTTCTGGAGAATTCTCTTATTCTTTCACTTGGGGTCTGTTTCTTTGTCTTCTTCCCATTTTGGCTGCTTGTTTGTATTTTCTGCATTAGTCATTAAACAAATCAGCATTATAGCCTTAAGCTGAATAATTCCTGCCAGCAGGGGTATTGCTTCCCCTCAGGCTGATGCCATTCAGAGAGGAGTGCTCTGCCTGAGCGAGATGGCTCCTGCAGGGTGGGGAATGACTCAGCACAGGGATCCTGGTGGCTGTGCCTTCAGTTTTCTCCCCAGAGCCACCAACCCCAGGCTCTCCTCAAGCATCTCTAAGTCCACTCTGCCCTCCTGCCAGAGCCCAGAGTAAGCGGTTGCAAACAAAATTTTGTGTGTTGGCCCTTAAAGAGGCTCTCTGTGACTCCAGCCATCTTTGGCCATCTCTCCCTGGCAGGCAGAAACCTCACTGCTTTTCACAGCTGCCTGTTATCTGTGTTCCTTTCCAGTTCTGGTGCTGTAGGCTGGGAGCCCAGGTTGGGGTTTAGACCCCACACTTCTCAGGGGGAACCCACTGGCCACTGAAATTTCCATCTGGCACTTCAGTTGCCACCCATGGGAGCCCAACCAGCCCTGTCACGTCTCCTCCACACTCCCTGCCAGTCATGTTGTGGTGAAATGGTTTCTTTTGTCTGTCCGTGCTTGTGAGGCTTCTCTCCAGCTAGTGTTCAGTTAGTTGGTTATTAAGGATGATTTTCTCTACAATTTAATTGTAATTCAAGTTTGGTCCTGGGAGGAGGTTAGTGTAGCTTCCTCTTACTCCTTTACCATCTTGGATCTCCTCAAAAGTCTCTAGTTTTTAATTAGAGAAACATGTCTGATGTTTAAAGAAAAAGTTAAGGATCTCTCTCATGTCCAGATCATATTACACCAAAGAAGCCTTAGCATGTTCTCACTTCGTCTTGGGTCTTTCAAGCAATATTAAAAGTTTGTTTTTATCTGGAAGTCATCTCTTTTATTTTTAAAGAGAATCTTTATAAGAATTTATTTGAGCCAAATTGACGACATGCTGGGGAACAAGAACTCAAATGCTCCGTACATACCCTGAGCAAATGAGCCACAAAGACACACTTTAAACCAATGTCTACCAAATCTAACCCTTCTCCCACCTTTCTATTGTAAGATGTAGTGTCTGGTATGTGCTACTACATACCCCATTTCTGTTTTGCCAGCTCTCTACCAGGCAGCTATGCTGAAAGGGGGCAGTAGAAGTAGCCTGGAATAAAGGATGAGGGGAGACGGGTGTTGAGTTTCCTGTGTGCTCAAAGTTACATGTAGTGCCATTTTGGCCGGGGTCATTCACTCTGGTAGCCAGGTTTGATTTGGGATTCCAGTTTTGTTGGCTTTGTGAGAACCACCCTCATTCTTCCTTAGAAGTGCTAGAACCAGTTGGTCACTGACACCCTGAGAGATCTGAGTTGCAGCTCTGGGATTATAGGGTGGTCCTCTGAGTTCATGAAGCATGAGCAGTACCTAGCCACTTGCCTTCCTTAAAGGGTTTGGTCCATGCTCTGCGGAAGATCTCCTTTAATTATCAGTACTCTAATAAGCTCAACTTCTTTTCTTTGTACCTTTGGCCCTAGGGCTGCTAGGTGTTTTCAGTAATTACCTCATTGTGATAGTTTGAGTTCTTCAGAAGCAGACACCAAATTGGAGTTTAGGGTGTGAGATACTTATTAGGGATGAACACCTGGAAAAGAAAGTGTTCAGCGATGAAGTCAGTTTTGTAGACAGAGAAATCGAATTACCTTGTAGGCCTGAACAAACCTTGTCAGATTTTTCTCCCTTTGGGTTGTAATGGCAGGGCCTTCATACCCTCGTTATATGTGAATTGTAGGTGTTGGTGGTTCTGGACCTCGCCTACACTGCCTGTCCCACATGATTGTTTCCTTGAAGTTTAATGAGGGTAAGACCTCTGTTTCCTGACAGGCCAGTACTTTGTTTTCTCAGAAATATATGAATCTATGATTTCATACTTAATCTCTCTCTTTTAAAGATTTTATTTATTTATCCTTAGAGGGGGAGGGAAGGAGAGAGGGAGACAAATATAAATGCATGGTTGCCTCTCATGCGTCCCCCGCCGGGAACTGGCCTGCAACCCAGCCATGTGTCCTGACTGGGAATTGAACCACAATCCTTTGGTTCACAGGCCCGCGCTCAATCCACCAAGCTACACCAGCCAGGGCCTTAATCTCTTTAGTAGAGGAAAATCTATTCAGTTTTTTTTCTTGTGTCAGTTTTGGTTAATTAGGTTTTTCAAGGCATTTCTCTTATTATTCTCAAATTTATTGGTATGAAATTGTTCATAATATCTTTTCATTTTCCTTTTTATATTTATGTGAACTCTAATTGTGTCTCCTTATTCCTTCCTTCCTGATACTGACAATTTGTATTTTCTCAGTTTTGTTCTTGATCAATTTTCTATATTCCTATGTGCCTGTACAGCTAGGATTGTTATATTTTCTTTCTTTTTAAATATTTATTTTTAGAGAGAGAAAGGGAGGGAGAAAGAATGGGAGAGAAACATCAATGTGTGGTTGCCTCTCATGCGACCCCTACTGGGGACCTGGCCCACGACTCAGGCATGTGCCCTGAGTAGGAGTTGAACTGGTGACCCTTTGTTTTGCAGGCTGGTGCTCAATCCACTGAGCCCACCAGCCAGGCCTGTTATGTTTTCTTGATGATCTCTTCTAGAGCCATTACTATACCCAGCACAGTATCCATGACTGGGGCTTCTACTTGCCTAAGTTTATGGTAATTCACCATCATTCAAAAAGACCCATTTGATCTTTGCTGCAGAAATACTATTGAATTAAATGGGAGTATGATGCGGATCACCACTCTGCAACCATTAAGTGGTGGCAATAATCTCTGCTGTTTCACTCAGTGTGTATGAGTATTTCTTTTTTACTATGGGGATAGGTGGGCATGGGCGACATTTTTAGGGCTTCTCACTTGGTCTTTGCTACCATAACTCTTATTTCACAGGTCAAAGAAGCATTTTGAGGAACCCATCATCTTCTGAGTTTATTTACTCAGGAGCCAGGGAAATTACCACAGAGTGGGCTCATGGACTTATTGGACCCACTGGGAGATGCCCTTGAATCTGGATTTTTTTTATTAATGTGGTCTCCTTCATGAAGCATTTTGGATTCTGTGGTATCTCTATCAGGTCAGACTTTGCATCTGATAGTCTTCAAAAGACCTAAGAATTCTCCCTTCTCCCATTGTGTAGTTACTCTGATACATGTGTAGCCATTTGGGGAAAAAGTCTCTTTGGGAAACCAGGTTCTGTTTGGGAAACAAATTAGGGGACTATTTCATATATTTGTGGTGACACTGCAGGGTATTTCCTGAAAAGTACCTGGTTTTTCCTTCAATATGGCAATGAGTCCATG
Organism: Anoura caudifer; assembly: GCA_004027475.1. Lineage (NCBI taxonomy): Eukaryota > Metazoa > Chordata > Mammalia > Chiroptera > Phyllostomidae > Anoura > Anoura caudifer. The sequence continues at coordinate 45,422 of PVKU01010561.1, read as the reverse complement.
ATTGATCTGACTCAGGATTTTAAAATGGACAACAGATGCTCATTGCAGAAGTTAGCATCAGTCTGCCGATCACCAGCTTTTAATCTTTCTTGGTTGTTTGCATAAGGCAATAAAAGCCCTCATTGCCTGCCCTCCTATATCATTCCTAGGAGAACCAACATCTATTAGACATGGCCTCAGATCTACTTAGTTCAGGGCCCAGAGTTTGTCATTGTAGTCTTACTGCCCATGACAGTAATGATAGCTACCTTGTTTCTAATAGTTAAGGGTCACCACTTTTTGGTGAAGCTAGTATTTTGGAATCTTATCACCTTTGCTGACACTAGGGAGCCCAGTTCTGCAGCACCCTGTCTTGCCATTGACCCTGGCCTACAGAGACAGACACCGTTGAGGTCCCAATGATGACTGCTTTCCTCCGACTGGTGCATTTTTTACTGCTTGAGTGGAGACATTTCTCTAGGACCTGCAGAGAAACAGGGTCCGTGGTGATTTCTCTGGCCTTGTGTAGAAATCTTCCCTTCTTCCCTGAATATTCTGACTCCCCAGATTCACTTCTCTGCCAAGGTAGTTCTAGCATATCTGCCTCAATTATTTGTAGTCCACCAACATTTCGAAGCCTCAAAGATGCAGTAATTCTGGCAGCACGTTTGGATAAGCTCTGTGCGTCTTTGCAAGAATGTTAAATCCTGAGCTCTCCCCATTGCGCAAAGCTGTTCCTTGTATAATCTTATACTATTCTGTTTCTCCTAAAACAGTACCCTGAAGATCTACTCCACATATCCCTGGCTCCTGATGACATATAGTAGCTAGCTCCCAAAGCTCTCTTGATCAGTGATCCAGTTCCCCTCATACTAAGAATTATACTGACCCTAGCTATTGGTCTAGATGCAATGAATGAAAGTTAAGAACAGATCTTTAGGAAGGTAAGCAAAATCTTTGGTGAAACATGACCTCCAGGCAGTGAAAAGCTGTTCTCTTCTAGCAAAAGGTAGGGAGTGAGTTCTGCTGGTGCAGCGTATTCGTGAAAATCTCAGGATTCAAATTTTCAAAGGCATCCATTTAAATGTCTTCATCCTAAATCTCAGGATAGCATTTCTTCCCTAATGGAATTCCTGATTTTTACACAGGAAACATATCAGAGCTCTAAATTCAGTAACCTTTATAAATCTGCATGTTTATAGCAAATCTTGGGTATTATTTTCAACACAGTCTATAGGACAAGATTCTCTTCATGCGTTGTTATAGAGGTCTTAGGACTTTCTCAGGACTTTGCCTGAGTTATTTGACCCGAGTATGTCATTTTCTTTCTTCGTGGCTTCTTCACCATTTAACTAGTAATTCTCATCATTCTAATTCAAGCCTGAGAGCTACGGTATGTTGGATCACCACTTCCATCTGTACCTCATCTTAATCACAAGGAGAGAGTCTTAGTTCCTGATGTTGCAGCATACCAGTTGTCAGAAATCCACTGGCTGCACCTGAGTCCTAGTGGCCTTCTGCCAAATACAGTCCTAGAATCTCATATCCTGTGGATCCTCCTTTTAAGGCTCACTTCTGGTACCAACTGTCCCTGACCCTGAGGCCCTGAGATAAGGAGTTAAGTGTGAGTAGTTTATTTGGGATATAATCCTAAGATGTGAGTGCATGGTGAAGGAGTGGGAAACTGAGACAGGAAAGGGTTAAAAGCAATTCAAGCATACGTTAATGGGTGAGGACCACCGTGAGCAACCAGGAAAGGATTGTACCATGGCCTGTCTGAGAGGCACTGTCAGGCACCTCACAGTTGTCCCATGAGAATTGGGGAGATGTATTCACGAAACATCTCTGACTGGTGAACAATTGCTTCCAGATGTATTAACTTTTTCTTCCAGCCTGTTCTGTGAATGCACCAAGCACACTCCTGCAAAGTATATGTAGGAATTGTCACCAGTACAACAGAAGATGCATTTGCATTTAATCCTTGCCTTAGTGTCCATTTTCTTGGGAACCTGGATACAGTAGATGCCGATAGCCCACCCTACGTCCCTTTGTCCCACCTGAGTTCAGTGGCAGCTCCGGTAGACAGTTTCCATTCTCTGACAGTTTCCTACTTTAAGTGTCGTATCTCAGTTCATTTCCTGACAACTTTCTCCTGCACCGTGGAGGAAGATTCCAAGGTGTATTTCATATGACTTATTGAATCTACAGGGGAGAGCCCCAGTAGCCCACAGTGGAAACTTGCTCATTAATATACTCTCTTATGTGCTTCCAAATAAACTAAGCCCACCTAAATCCTGGTCTTAGCATCTGCTTTTTGGAGAACTCAAATAAGATAGTTGGTAATAGGAGGTTAATTCTACAAAATTTTAAGAAATATAAAACCCAGTAAATATAAAAGAATATTAGATTGATAAATTTGACTGTAATCAAATTTAACTTTTTTTCTTTTCACAAAAAAACAACTTCAAAAGACAACAGTAAATTGGAACAGCTGCCTTTTGTCTTCAGACTGATCTATACACTTAAAACATGTAGCTCTTTCTCCAAGTGTAATCAGATTGTATTCTTGGCTCACGCTTCCCCATTTCTATGGCTCCACTAGAGGTCCTTTTCTTCTTGCTCTCCCTGGCTGGCACATTGTTAGATTTTCTCTTCATGTATTCCTTGACTATATCAAAGGGATGACCACAAAATGACAAAAGCACACAAGTACAACACATAACATTTCGCAAGGAAATCCCTCTCCAAAGGTATGGTGTTTAACCTTTATTGAGAGAAAAACTGGAGTTTTTCAGGGCATGAATGGGGGTGGGGGGAGGGTGGTAAGCGGCATTTTGGGAATGAGAATTACATGTACAGATGTGCGGACATGACACAGCCAAGGGTATTCAAAACAGATAATAGAGGATGTACAATGTGCAAAACATAATGGATAATGATATAAAAAAGGTTGTTCAACTCAATTTATAAAGAGCATCATTTAGAAGTTATCTGGACCATATATAGAGGGTACCTAATTAGATACATATCTTTAAGAGACAGGAGTTCCAAAAACACTGAGAATAGACTGAGGAGAAGACAAACTGGGGACAAAGAGGCTGGTGAAGGATAAGAACCAAAGGGACTACTATAAGTACACACTATTTCAAATATTCCATGTCCAATTTTGAGCAGGAGCTTCAGTGGTTTTAAAAACAGGATGAAGGTTTATTTTTACTTTTCCTAATTAATTTCATACAATTAATAATCTTTATATTAATTATTTCTTTCAGATTTTTTTTTGTTTATTATACCACGTTCTATATGTTGGGATAAAACAGTGTGCAGAACGGATAAAAACAACCCTTCCCTCACAGAGAATATATTCTGGTATTCAAACAAAATACTCCAAGAGGGTACCCAAACCACCAACTTAAAACAAAGAATTAGAGTAGATAAACTTGAGTAGAAGACACAGAGGGAACAGGGCAGGAATTTTTAATAAACAAACAACAATTTGTTTATGCCTTAACAAGAATTTCTCACTTTTGGTTACCAAATAAACCCAAGAGTTTGGGTGGGACAAGCAATATTATCATCCTCCTTTTCAGATTTTGGAGGAGAATGTTAGAAAATTTAAGTAATTTCCCCAACTTTATTACATCTCTTTTGATAGCAGTAGGCGTTGTCACAACAGGGAACCCCATCCTGCACACGTCCATCTTCTGGGCACTGATGGGATGTCCCACTGCACCTCTGGACATTCGTTGACCAGAGTTCATTGATGGTAAGAACTTGCAGTCCTGACTTGTTCTATGCTTATCATTGGGAAAATGCTTCCATGATTTCAAATTCCAATCGCAGTCAAAATCACATAAGCACCCAGCTGCTGATAAATGGTATCCATCCACTGGAGGACAACAAGAAATGTATCCTTTGCACCTTTGAGAAATTACTTTGGGAATAAACGGAGAGGCAAGACTCACCCATGGGTCTTTACATGTCTGTCTCTTGGCTTTCCTGTGAATCATATGTACACTCAGGAGACACAAAGAGTACCAACTCAGTGAAACTGGAGCTTTATTGGCTGCTTACACAATAAACAGTAGCTAGGAAAATGTTGAAATTACCTGTTCTTGATGACAATGTTTCTAATACTGATGAAAAGGAAGGTCTTCATTTTTCTGTAAACTGTCAGAAATGTGCTCCATCTCAGGCATGTAACAATTGTACCTCCAATAAACTAAAATGTTATGATACATAGGATATTAAATTAGAGGCATTTTCTTAATCTGAAGTGTGAGCCTTGGTCTCCTTAGGACCACAATGGTTTTGAAGGTATGTAAATAGAGTAGCCAACAGTAGAAGCAAAACGGACGAACTAAGAATCATAACTAGTGGAAAGAAAACTCCTTTTCTGGCAGCTGCTGGGCCACTGTCAACACTACCTCCATAGCCTCTATATAGGCAGTAGGGTGGGGACCACCCATAGCCACAGTGGCAGTGATGTTTGTTATTGCAGATTCCCTTCATGTTGCAAGTCTCAGGCAGGCAGACTTGTGATAGGAGAGAGAGACTAACACACTTCTTGTGTATGCAGATCTTTCTTGAACCACACACGGTGCCATCTTTCACTTCACCAACATCAGGTGTGCTCATCCCTAAATGATAACTTATACCCCAGCAGGTGACACCATTTACATGAGTGTGCTGCAAAGCAGAGTGATCTCTTAAATGGGGAATGTCTCCCACATTCTCACACTGAACTCTCCCACAAAAGATATCTGAGGTATTGCACTTTAGGTATGCCGTCCCATTTAGACCACAGTGGCCAAAACGGTTTCCCCAGGAGTTGACTTCTTCATAGCAATTCTGAGATGCACTCTTTGCACCTTCACCAAAGATCTCCCTGCACTGCTCATCATGGTTATTGCATCTCTTTTGATAGCAGTAGGCATTGTCACTGCAGGGAACCCCATCCTGCACATATCCATCTTCTGGGCACTGATGGGATGTCCCATTGCACCACTCTGGAAGGTCACATTCATTGACCTGATGCCTGCAGACTTCCCCTGATGGTATGAATTTGCAGTCTTTGCAACAAAGCCCAAAAGCACAAGCAGCACCAGTCCTCAGAGTGCAGTTCAAGAGACAACAGGGATCTTGTTCACACTGCTTTATAGATCCACAGTCACACTCCTCTTCCCCTTCAACCACATTGTTCCCACAGCGCTTCAGCATAAGGACTTCCCCTGGACTTGGAGGATTGTGCAGACATGATCCCTGGTTTAAAGTGGTCTTTGTAAAATCTCCATAACTACAGTTGGTGAATCTCTCTGCTGGCACTCTGATAGCATTCATAATGCAGCCACTTTGCCCACATAAACAGAATTCTCCATCATGCAGCATACCCAAAGTATGGCCTAGCTCATGGGCCACGGTGAGTGCAAAAAGAGACCAGGGGTCTCCCTGGAAATTATTAACTCCACAGTCAATTGGAGGATGACATATTCCTGCAACATAGGCTATACCAAGGGCACTTATAAGTGAATTTTTAATGAAAATATGTGCAGCATCATACTGTAGCTGTGAAAGACTGATTTGCTTCCACTGAGCAAAATCCTCCAGAACCTGTTCTATCCTTATCATTGGGAAAACATTTCCATGATTCCAAATCTCAATCCCAATCAGAATCACATAAGTCCCCAACTGCTGGTAAATGGAGTCCACTATGTTGATAACAAGAAATACATCCTCCTGCACCTTTGAGAAGTTACTTTGGGAGTAAATGAAGAAATTTTGATCTACCACCACAACCAGCTCCAGAAACCATGAATGGGCCCACCAGTTATCAGTAGAAATTTGTTTCAGAGTTGTTGTCTCTGCCTCTTCAAATCCCAATTGTTGGTACATTTCCTTCTGTGTTAAGCCACATCTAATAGGTGGGGATGGAGTCTCATTAATGTTGATCTTGTAAACCAGGTGTTCAAATGTGGTAGAGTGCCTGATGGGCTCGATTTCATAAGCAAGGTCATTTACCTGCAGCATTCCTCGAAAGCCTCCAGAACAGGTACTGAGGGCAACCAGGGACTCAGGGACCCCCTGCACATAACCATGATAGTAGCAGTCATCAGGAACAAAAGGCTGATCCTCCTGCAGGGCACTCTGGTCTGAGTAGGTAAACACCGGTAGGTGTCTGGAAACCAAGAGCTTCTTGACCCTCATGTGGACAATGTGTCTACAGCCCCCAAACTCAATGCTATAGGAGAGCCAGCCTGGAGCCTTTGCACCTCTGCCCTTGCTGGTCAGCTTCAAGGGGACCACCACTTCTGGGGAGCTGGAGGGCCTAGCCTGGGACAGGCCAGAAGGGGATAGAGACCCCGCAAGCCAGAGGAGCAGAAGAATGACTCTCATGGACACCCTGGTCTCAGCAGCCTCCATTATGAACTCATCTGTCCAGAGAAAAAGAGTGTGAGACACTGTTGGTCTGGCTTATCCCTCTGAGCTGGTCATTGTCTAGAGCTGCCCTTTAAGGATCTGAGTCCTGACAGAGCTGGCCATCAAAGCTGCAGTGCTGAAACTGAAAATAAAAAGAAGGGTGGGGAAGGTGATGGGATTAGGTAAGGAAAGTGAACGAGAGAAATAATTGAGTGGTGAAAAAGTAATTAATGAATCACGAAAATGCTTTGGATTTGCTTTCAATAAATGGAGGTGGGAAGTTTGGGGTTATAGAAGTTAGGAGTATTGGTCATATGTTGAGTAGGATGATAGTCCAGTTTTCATTTAATCTGAAAAGACTTGCATAGGACATGGAAATGAAGATGCCTGACCCACTACCATTGATCTTCTGGACTGTGAATTCATTTCTAGTCAATACTTCCTTTCTCCTGATTCAAATTGCTCTGTATCATCTGTCTGTAAAGCTTCTTCCCCTATGACTTTGGCTGTCTTTTTTTTTAATGACGAAGAGAGAGAGAGAGAGAACCAAACTCAATCCTAACCCCCTTCACAGAGCTCGCTGTATCTATTTATCTTATTAAACTTGAGCTTCAACAGATTTTACTACTTTCTCTAAAGCTCACCCTGGAGAAATCCAATTCTCAGAAGTCCTATGTACCTCATGGGCCAGAGTCTGGGCTCCTATTCTCCACAGCCCACAAAGTCATTTGCAAACCATTCATCCTGCTATATTTGACTACACTAATTTTTAACTTTTCTTTCTCCCTCTTTTATTAACCACTCTGTATCATTCTTTTATAAAAATTATATTTGATTCACTATGCTATTACAGTTATCCCAATTTTCCCCCCTTTTCCCCATAAACCCAGCACACCCCACTTCCCAAGGCCATCCCCCCACCATTGTTAATGTCCATGGTCATGTGCATATTCTTTAGCTACTCCATTTCCTATACTGTACTGTACATTGCCATGGCTATTCTGTAACCACCTATTTGTACTTCTTAATCCCCTCACCTCTTCACCCATTCCCCACAACCCCATCCCATCTTGGCAACCATGAAAACCCTCTCCATATCCATGATTCTGTCTCTGTTCTTCTTGCTTGCTGAGTTTGTTTTTTAGATTCAATTGTTGATAAATATGCATTTTTGCCATTTTATTGAACAATAGTTCCTATTGTTTTATTGTTTTGATCTTCTTTTTCTTCAATAAGACCTTTTACCATTTCATATAATAATGGTTTGGTGATGATGAACTCCTTTAGTTTTTTCTTATCTGAGAAGACCTTTATCTGCCCTTTGATTCTAAATAATAGCTTTGCTGGGTACAGCTATCTTGGCTGTAGGTCCCCACTTTTCATGACTTTGAATATTCTTTCCCATTCCCTTCCAGCCTGTGAAGTTTTTTTCTTTTCCTTTCTTTTTTGCTTTTATTTATTTATTTATTTATTTATTTATTTATTTATTTATTTATATTATTGTTCAAGTACAGTTTTCTCCATTTTCTCTCCCCAACTCTCCCCACCCCACCCATGCCCACCTCCCACCCTCAATCCTATGCAAAGTTTCTTTAGATAAATCAGCCAACAGTCTTATGAGAACTCCCCTGTAGGTAACTATCTGCTTTTCTCTTGATGCTTTTAAGATTCTCTATCTTTAACCTTTGGCTTTTTAATCATAATGTGTCTTGGAGTGGGCATCTTTGCATCCACCTTGTTTGGGACTGTCTGTGCTTCCTGGACTTGCACATCTATTTCCTTCACCAAATTAGGGAAGTTTTCCTTCATTATTATAAAAATAGGTTTCCAATTTCTTGCTCTTTATCTTCTCTTTCTGGCATGCCTATGATGATGTTATTGGAATGCTTGAAGTTGTCCCAGGGGTTCCTTACACTCTCCTTGGGTTTTTTGATTTTTGAAATTGTTCTTTATTGGCATTAGTGTATCCTTTATTTCTGACTAGATCTTTTTTATGTTGTCAAGGCCCTTACTAAGTTCCTTGAGCATCCTTATAACCAGTGTTTTGAACTCTGCATCTGATAGATTGCTCATTCCCATTTTGTTTAGTTCTTTTTCTGGAGTTTTGGTCTGTTCTTTCATTTGGGCCATGCTCCTTTGTCTCCTCATTTTGGCAGCCTCCCTGTGTTTGTTTCTATGTATTAGGTAGAACTGCTAAGACTCCCTATCTTGGTAGCATGGCCTAATGTAGTAGGTGTCTTGTAGGGTCCAGTGGCACAGCCTCCCCTCTCACCCAAGTTGGGTATTCAGGGTATCCATGTGGGCTGAGTACACCCTCCTCTTGTCATTAAGCCTTGACTGCTGTTGGGTGGTCAATGGGAAGGATTTATTCAGGCCAGTGAGCTGCAAGGATGGATTGGCTGTGACCATTGACCACCAACCTCTGCCCTCTGTGGAGAATTAGCTTTTCAGGGGCAGAGTGGTGTTGCTCCAATGTGGTCTGTAGCTGTCTACTGGGTGCACAGGCTCTGGGATTTCCTGAGTGGTGCAGGCCAAGATTAGCCCCCACCTGTGTTCTTCCTGAGGCCACCCTGCATGAGCTATAGAGCAATCTGCAAACAGCTGCTACTTGTGTTGGATGTGGAGGTTCCCAGGCAAAGCCAACCTGTGAACCTAGGCTGGCTGGTACTAGTGCTGGGCTTAGGGCCAATTAGCAAGAGGTACAGGGGGCTGCGGGCTTACTGAGGCTGGTTGTTGCTTGTTTGAGAGAATTTAGGAAGTTGTAAGGCATGAGCCACAATCAATTACTCATATAGAAAAGCCACTGTTAACAGCTTGGGTGGTTGGAACCTCAGGGGATCTCCAGGGCAGGGCAAACAATGTTAGCCAGATTGATGGAGTCTCAGATATGGTCCCTGCCTGTTGGCTCTGTGACTCTGAGGGGAGGGCTCAGAAAAGGAACAGTGGCCTCTACGTGCCTTTCTGTTTGGGAGAAAGCTGTCCCCCAGCTCTTGCCTTGATGTCAGACTGCCAGTCACTTCAGTTCCTCACTGCCACTGGTGCCTTTCAAGCTGCTACCCCAGTGCTGGAGCTCAGAAGGAGTAAGTCTAGGTCCATGTGTGAGTTCTTTAAGAAAAACTGCTTGGAACTCCAGAAATTTCTTCCACCAACTCAATCCCCACCGGTTTTTGCAGCCAGAAGTTATGGGGCCTTACCTTGCTGGCACTGGAACCCTGGGATGAGGGCCCTTGTTTGGGGCTGAGATTCCGTGCTCCTGAGATATCCCTCCTGAATTTTTATCCACCATACATGGGTGTGGGACCAGCCTATTCAGTGTCACCATGTCTCTGCCCTTCCTAACAGTCTGGATGGATATGTTTTCTTTAATTCCATAGTTGTCGGACTTCCATTCAACTGGATTTCTGACCATTCTGAGTGATGGTTGTTCTTTAGTTTAGTTGTAATTTTTTTGTGGTTGTGCAAGAAGGTGAGCCATTTTTACCTACACCTCTATGTTGACTAGAAGTCCAATTCCCTATCATTCTTATATAAACTTTGGTCTTTGATGCCTGACTGGTAGACTTTATCTCCATCAAAATCTTACCTTCATCATAAAGAACAATTGCAAGTATAGACAACTCATCTGAAAATCAGAAGGGTTTTTCAACATTTTTCAACCCCTCCAATTCAGCTTCAGTGTACTTCAGTTTACCCATCCACAGTCACAATCTATACCATGTCATCGCCAAACAAAGCAAAACCAAACCATTACTTACATCCTAAGCAATTTATCAATAATTTTAATCATGCCAGCTCTCCCTTACTCCTGCTATGCCTATTTATCATACTCAAAGAGAACCCAAATACTTTTGTCTTTCATCATCAGCCATTTCTCTGTCTTATACTTTATCTTTAGTTCCATTCCATTTGAGCCTAGGTGACCAGTTCCATCACCTCAGCCACTTTATGCCCAAACCTTTAACTCTCTGAAGCTCTATGATAACACTAATTTGCGAAACAAACAAAACTGGTTTAATTCTGCCATATACTTTTTCCATTCAATATGTTTGTGAAAATCTTAAAAAGGGAATGCATAATTAGAACTGGAAAGGTTAGTGCTGGCTCCCCAGCCTAAGGGATGGAAACAAGAAGTCTGGTGATATTTCAAACCCTCCTATGCCACATTGCTCTTTTCTTTACTTGCTCTCCTGTAAGTTACATTCACACATTCCCAGTGTGGAGTTCCTCATTTATGTATATGTCAGTAGTCAATACATTCTCATTACCTTTCAATCACAGAGTTAAATAGTTAACCAAGTAGACTTCATCTTTTTTTCTAATATAAAGTATTTAAGTTTTAAATTTATCCTAGATTTGCAATGTGGATGCTGGTAGATGGGGAAGACTTGTTTCACTCTGAACAATATCCTTAATGTTAACCTGCCTAGAGAGCTCAGATCCATATGAGCACATTCCACTACAATGGTGAATGGATGGGCACTTTATTCCAGGTTCAAGTAGCTCACAAGAGAAAAACAAAGTTCACACACAAATTCAACTATATGCGAATATATAAAAACTTCCAAGGGCAAAGATCTCTAAATTGGGTGGTACTCTCTGTATCTCTCTTGATATGTTTGTTACTAATACAGAGTGGCAGTTGTATATGGAAAGCTGGAAGAGCTAAGAAAAATATAGTGTTGTGAAGAAGGCTAATAAGCTATATTAACCATGTCATATTATTTTTCTTAGAACTCATCTTAAGAGCAGTGAATAATAGGAAAATGCTTCAAAGAATCTTTGAGTATACTCTTTGCCCTCATTATATTATTCCTAAGACCCCAGAAACCCAAAATTGTAAAGGAACATCAATCTACCATCAATAATGTAAAGTAGTGCCATTAAAAATCCGTATACTCTAAAGTTATTGAAATCAGCGTAGACAACAGCCCTCCTCCACGTTTTATCTACTCTTCCTTTCCTCACAGCTATTTCAAATTTCTCCAGACCTCTACCACCCCCTATCTCCTCTTATTCTTTCATGTTCAATTGCACTGTTTTTCCATCTGTCTGTCACTAATGTAGACTCATTAGCAAGTCATGAAATCAGTTTAATGGTCACAAGCTGCAGTTTTTTCTTTAAGGAAACTGAATAAAAATATCATAGGACATTTCTAGGAATTCCTTAGCAACTGTTACCAAAATTTGGTGCCAAAATTTGCGGGGTGAATGTGTGTGTGTAACCACTGGGGCACAACATAAAATGGATTTCTTACTCTGGAATACAGTAAAAAAATCATGTGTATATCTAAAATGAGGTCAAATTCAAAAAGACAAAATGGCTTCTAGGATTCTCACTAGTACAAACCAATCCAAATCTAGCCCATTTCTACTTCTCTTCTACCCCACTCCATATCCCAGTCTCAGTGGAAAAATGACCCTCCCCCAGATTCAAATAGTAGCCTCTCATCTTCTGTTCCAAGGTCATATCTTCTACGTGCTTGAGGACTGATCCTGTCAATTTTTCCTACTTTCAACTCCTCTCTCTCCTATTTTACTCGTCTTTAACTGGCAGTTAGGGTAAGCAATTCATTCTGGTTTGCCCTGGACAAGTCTTGGTTCCTGGATTTTAAACTGCAAGTCCTGTATCCCAGCAATCCCTTCAGTCCTGGAATGGTTAGTCACCCTTGCACAACACCTTACCCAATCCATGCTCAAGTCTCTCTCATTTTTGAAAGGAAAACAAAACAAAATTAAGCTTTATATTCCCCATAATATTCTGGCTACCAGCTTGTACATGGAGCCAAACTGGATGAGTTACTTACTAGCAGAAGAAACGTAGTTGCTACGGCCTTTTCTTTCTAGATGGTTTGTACCACACTTACCAATGAGCAAAGATTGGTAGTTGAGACCTCACATAACAAAAGGAAACATAAGCCCACGCCCTTTTGTTTCTCAGGTAACTAAGTTCTAGATTTAGCTGCTTAGCAACAAGGAACTTCCACTTCCCCAGAAACAACAACTGGCTCTCAAAGACATCTTGCTCTGGCTTCACCATTTCTATACAGATTTATGTCTTGACTTCAATATAATTGGAATTGTGTAGCCTCCTCAACTCCATCCTATGTCTTCCTACTGTGTAGATGCATTTCTGCTTCATAATGTTCCTCATGCTAATGCATTGGCCTAGACTGTTAATCACTTTTCACTTTGGACTACCTTATAATAAACTTCTAGGTCAAGATCAGATTCTACATCCAGCATCAACTCTCTAAATAATCAAGACAACATTGATATCTGCAATTCCCTTTTTAATTACCATGTTTAATACATTTTAATTGTACAATTTATTACTTTGCTATTGTTTTATGTAACAGTTTTTAAAATTGCATCTCCTATTAAACTACAATGATTTTGAGAAAAATATGATCAAAATGGTTTGGGAAACAATTTATGGAATAGTATTTGGCCAAATGTATCATCTATATGATTTCAACTATGTGATATAAATATCTAATAAAAACTAATTTAATAAAATATTAACTCTAACTCTGGGTAGATTCTGTTTTAAAGGGACATAAAATCATGATCCTAGTACAGTTCCTGGAATAAAGCCAATTTTAAGATACAGAATCTGTTGTCTAAAGAGATCGGTGGGTTCCTAATATAAAGGATGTATCCACATTATGACAAATATGTAATGTAACAATTATCCCAGTCTGTCTCCTAAGAAACCAATAGCCATTTTCTTGGGAGTCTGTATGCCAGAGAGATATTTAGTTGAGAGGATCGTTGAATGTAGTGTCTGCATTGACATGGATACCCAGAGCTCTAAAACATCATCATGGACGCTTACCATGGCAGCTTTTGGACATCAATCAATAAGTGCAGTCCTCCCTGACTTAGAGATTACAGTGGGTTCAGTAGTATTCAGCCAACCCAGGTATGTAATTGGGATTGACATCTTCAGCAGTTAGAACAGCATCCTCATAGGGTCCTTGCTGTCATCATTACACTAGAGATAGAAGCTGTTAAAAGTCCGTCTACCCCTGGCCAGCAGAGTAAATCAAAGACAATACTGAGTTCTTGGAAGAAAGGTGCCTCCATTAAAGACTAAAAGAGGTAGCAGTGGTTTCCTCGATCAGATCCCACTCAAATCACCAATCTGACCCCTATAGAAAACATGAAGATCCTAAAGAATGACTGTAGATTGCATCAAGCTTTACACAGTAGAATCTCATGTTGTAGCTACTGAGTCGTGTATGCTGTCATTGCTACAGCAAATTAACATGGTCTCAAGTGCATTCAGCTATTAATTTAATGTGTGCTAATTTCTATTCTGCTCAGAAAACAGAATCATAAAGAACTAGGGTACATATGGCATGGATAAATGTACTTATTCATAGTTTTGCCCCAAACCCTATATTACCTCATCCCTCTTACCTTTCTCTTATGACTCTAGGCTGTAATGAATCTGACTTGAATATCTGGCACCAGTTAGAAATCACTTTCAAGGAACATACATGTTAGGCCTTACCTCAACACCACCACCTTTCTAGAAGTTATGGCCGATAATCCCAATTATCAATGCTATTTAGAAACATGAAGTGGACTGGCAGACCACACCCATCTTCAGGTCCAAACACTTATTTCACAACTTTGGAGAGAGCATGATAACCAAAGACAAAACCACACACACTCAAACTTATGATACTACCAGTTAAACAGCTTGATGGGGACAAATGCAGATATTGGAAAACTGGAGATTCAGAGAGGAAACAGGTTTCAGGGCCCGCAGTTATCAGGCTTTGGCAAATGCACTGCTCAAATGGAAACAAAATGACTCCCCTCCTAGGAAGACCCTCTCTGGTTTCAGCAATTGCCTTTGAATCAGCGAGAGATAACTGCTTAGCAAATGGCCATCCAACCTGGACTTTAGTAGATTGTGGTGCCAGGTGTACATGCAATAACACATTTGACAGGGGCAAGTAATCAGGGACTCAGACCTGTCATTGATGAAGATCCAGATCAGTCAACCAGATAAGGCACCTGGACAAGAGGTGCTGGCTGGGAGAACTCTATAAAGGATGGACAAATGACCATGTCACCGACTGGCCACCCTGTTGATTCTCTACTGCTGCATCCTTCTCCAACATTTGGTGGCTGCCCTCATCTGGACTCTGTGTAGCACAAATATAATGCACCATTTAGTAGAGTCTGTTCCGGTGCACTATTTCCATTTCTGAGGTGATCGCTTCCTGTTTCCTTTTCTCTAAATTTTTGTGTCTACACATTTCAGTCAGTCAGTTCCACCGGACACTTTATAGACAAGCCATGCTTAGGCATTTCCTGAAATTTTATACAGGAGAAAGATACTATGATATTAACTACCAGAGGCCTTGAGAAGTAACATATCAGTGATGAACTGCTCTTTATGTGATGGTTTTACAATGAAGATACAGATGCAAAGTCATTCTATTTGTGATAACTCACCTTTAAAATATCCCAAGAGAATAGTAACAGTGACAGAGTTAGCATGAACAAAGTGCCAAGTATGTTCAGGGCCCTTTTTAGGTGCTTTTTTTGATGATCACAAAAACTTGGAAGAATACATTTCATCCCTCACTCTGATATGTGACCTGTAACCTTGAATCTCTGAAGACCTAAGACTTTGTCTATGATCACATACCTAGCAGGTGGTTAAACTCCTGCTGACGTTCATGTGCCTAGAACCAGAATTTTTTATCTTCATGCTGTATCAGCCAAGGTTTTGTTTTTAATGCTTCTTTAACACTGGCAAAGAAATGAACAAATGGCAAACATCTAGAACACAATCACTTGGGGGAAAGTCCAATAAATGGTTACCCCAGTGCATACCAGTGCAAAGAAGATTTGCTGATGGCCCACCTGTAAAACATTAGAATCCACATGATCGTAAATAAGTACAGGTCCTCTTGCTAGTGAATGTAAGAGTTCCTACTTTCCTCCTTAGGTTGGTGAGAATATGAACAAACAAACACACATACAAGGTTAAATGAATTTAAACACACAGACCCTTTTTACATTGCCAAGCCATTTTATTTCAAGATGACAGCCTTGGAATAGCTGTAGGATGATGGCATTATCAGAGTGACTTTTATCATTTATTTCTCTCGGTAAGTGCCAATGTGATTTTTCTCCATTTTGTACCTTCCAGTTAGAATTTACTTGGGCCAAAGGGATTAATCTTCTTCATCATCGCTTTCCTCTGTATTCATGTGCACAGCGTCTTTCACGTATACACAGACACCAGCAACCAACGAAAGTAACAAAAGAATGGAACGTATAAACATGAGAACTAGTGCCTTGTTTATACTAAGTTTTACCCTGGCCCGAGGAAATACATTCTTGTCAGGTGGAGGGCCACTATTTACACTAGCGCCTCCTCCCACCTCAGCACAATCTGGTGGTTTCCATCCTTGCTGACAGTGGCATTCTCCCATATTGTTGCACACCCCTCTGAAATTGCATTTACTGACATTACAGTCATAATTAAATTGTTCATAAAATGTACACTTCTGTTGAAGACAGTATTTTCCAGGTCCACATGATGCACCATCCACTACAAGGCCAAAATTTGGTACTTCTGTCCCGTAGTGTACATCGTATCCAAAGCAGTTTTCCTGTTGAACATCTTGTACTATTATATGATAAAATGTAGTGTGCTCACCTCCACCAGGAATTTCGTCAATGCCACTACAGTGCAACAAACCACAGAAAACATTTTCTGGTTCACATTTATAAGGTATTCCTCCTCCTCGATCCACCTTCAGTCCACAGTTTCCAAATCGATCACCTTTTATATTCAACTGTTCATAGCATGCTTGTGACCCATCTTTTGCTTGCAGGCCAAAAAGGGATTGACATTGCATATCACGGTCAGTACAGTTTCCTACCCTACAAACGGCCTGTGTCGAACACGGGGTTCCATCTTGGACATAGAAGTCATTGGGACAATTATATGTTTTCCCGTCACAGTATTCAGGTAGATCACAAACACCTCTGGCCTGTCTGCAAATCCATCCAGGTTGAGCATATTGACATTCTCTACAGCAAGGTCCTTCACTGCATTGACTGCCAAGGGAGAGGGCACAATGGGTCTCACAACATTTGTCACTAACACATTCTTTAAGCGAGCCACAGTCACATTCTTCGTTCTGATTTATGATCTTGTCACCACAACGAGGAGCTACATAAGGAAAATTATTGTATGGTTCATATACCTTACTCAAACAAGGATCGTATTCATGAGTATGTTTATGCAGAACATCATAAGAACAATTGCTCATCATATCTAGAAGACCAGGCTCAGGTGCCATGACACAGTTTTCTCTTCGAAAACAGTGACAGCCAGGTTTATCATGTTCAAGGCCCAAGTTATGACCTAGTGTGTGTGCTAAAATAGTAGCGCCTAAAAATATGTGATATTCTGCTACATATACATATAGTACTCCCCAGTTTGGGTTGCACATTGCATTATGGTTAGTAAAATAGGTGGACCCTGCAATTTTTTGTCCCGTAAGAATCACTGAAGTATCATGAGGAGCCTTACTAAACCAATTCCAATATTTCCACAAACCAAAATTACTTACAGCAGCTGCAGCAGACTTTGCTTTCATGAGATTTACCTGATCGACTCCATTCCATATACACATCATACGTATCATAGCATCAAAATGACTCTGTTGAAAAATGGAATGCACTATATTGTTTATAATCACCACATTCTCTATTATACGTGTCTCATTTTTGTCCAGTTCAAATAAAGAGTGAGTAACCGTGTAGTGCAGTTTTAACCGTTTCCTATGTGGCCACCACAAATGCACTGGACCTGCTCTAGAACTTTCAGGAAGCACTGCCTCTTCATATGCTAGATTTGCATCTTCCCCTTGTATCTTACACCTTGCAGTCTCTGAGGACTGTTCTGACACAAGCAGAGAAACCACGTGTTCAAATTTGGTAGAAGCATCCAGTGGTTTGATTTCGTAAGTGAAGTCATCCACCTGCAGCATGCCCCGCAAACCCCCATAGCAAGTGTCCAGTGTGCCCATGGACCCAGGAACCCCTTCCAGGTAGCTGTAGTAGTAACAGTTTCTAGGCACAAAGGGGTAGTCCTCCTGCATGGCACCTTGGTCGTTATCTGTGATAACAGGAAAGTGTCTCGGCAGCAAGTTCTTCTTGACCTTCATGTGAATGACATGTCTGTGGCCCCTGAGGTGAATCTTGTAGGAGAGCTGGTCTTGTGCCCCAGCCCCACTCACCTTGTGGGACACCTTCCTGGGGATCACAACTTCAGAGGAAGTGAAGCGCCATCCTGGTAGGGCATGGGAGCAGCAGACCTGGGACAGGAGTAGCCAGAGCAGAGGCAGCCAGAGATAAACTGTTGGGTGAACCTGGACCCAGGCAGGCCCCATGCGTGAGGGAGCTTGTGAGGAAAGAAACTGAAGTCAGTGGGGAGGAGGGCAAGACCAATGCAGAAACAGCAACTTTCCCAAAAGTGTAGTCAGGAGGAGAGGAGAGGCTGGTGGTTAGGCAAGCCCAGAGGGGTGGAGGGAGGAGGGGGATGCTATTACATAACAATGGTGCACTGATTAGGTGAGGCATGCTCAGTGATGTGGGGATGCTAGGTATAAAGGGCCCCTGGTCTCTTGGAAAAGACACAGAGAAAGAATAAGTGGATTTGGTGGGAAGTTTTAAGATGTGTACTGGCTTTTGTCGTCATGCCTAGAGGGCGCTATAGATCAACATGAGATTAAAATAGAGAATGGTGAGGAGAGTGGAAGCTTCTTCTTAGAAGAATTTTGAGGAGAGAATTAGATTCTCTCATACTGTACACAAATTGAATGCAGTTGGGGACTGAATGATGGAAAGGAGGTTTCAATAGATGTCATGAGTAGAAAAAGTAGGATGTATACTAAAAAATTCTTGAGTGAGCCCAATAGCTACCCTGTGTCCTACCAAGTGATTCTAGTCCAAGGAAATTACCCACAGAGACTTGGACATGAATGTTCATAGCAGCACTATTTTGAATTTATCCCACCAACCAGAAACAGACAGCCAGTACTTAAGAGACAAGTGTAGAAATAAACAGGTGTATTTGTCCAGTGGAATAATCCTCAGTAAATCAATAGGAGCTTCTTTTTGCTTGATGAGGGGGGCATATTTCCACTATATGTTTCATTTCATTTTTAAATTTATTGTTGTTTAGTTACAGCTTTCCCACCTTCTTCCCCATTGCTCTCCTCTGCTCCATCTCCTCCAACTCCCACCATCAATCCTCCTCCATGTCCATGCCCATGAGTCCTCTATTCGTATTCCTTTGCTTGCCCCTTTCCCTTCTTTGCCTTGTTATCTTCCTCCCCTCTGTCATTGTCAGTTTGTTCTTTATTTCCAAGTCTGGATCTATTAGGTTCATTTGTTTCTTTGATTGGCTAGGTTCCACTTCCAGGTGTGATCATACGGTATTTTTCTTTCACTGCCTGCATTATTTCACTTAGCATGATGCTCTCCTGTTCCATCCATGCTTGTCACAAAGGGTAGGAGTTCTTTCTTTCTGCTCTGTAGTATTGTATTGTGTAAATGTACCAGTTTTTTGATCCACCCATTTTCTGATGGGCCCTTAGGCTGTTTCCAGCACTTGGCTATTGTCATGCACACTGCTTTGAACATTGGGGTGCATAGGTTCTTTTGAATTGGTGATTCAGTATTATTAGGGTACACTCCCAGCAGTGGGATCACTGGATCTAAAGGCAGTTCCATTTTAGTTTCTTGAGGAAGTTCCATACTGTTTTCCAGAGTGGCTGTACCAGTCTGCATTCCTACCAACAGCATCCTAGGGTTCCTTATTCTCCATACCCTTGCCTGCACTTGTTGTTTGTTGATTTATTAATGAATTGCCATTCTGACTGGTGTGAGGTGGTATCTCATTGTGGTCTTAACTTGCATCTCAGTAATAACTACTAATGTGGGGCATTTCTTCATGCCTCTTTTGCCTTTTTGTATGTCCTCCTTTCAGAGGTGTCTGTTGAGGGCCTATGTCCATTTTTTAATTGGATTGCTTGTCTTCCTGGTGTGAACTCATGTGAGTTCTTTATATATTTTGGAGATCAAACTCTTGTCCAAAGTACCGTTTGCAAATATGTTTTCCCATGGGTTCATTCTTTGTTTTTTTTTTTTTAATGTTTTCTTTAGCTGTACAGAAGCTTTTTAGTTTGATGTAGCCCCATTTGTTTATTCTTTCCTTTATATTTCTTGCCCTAGGGGATGTATTGGCAAAAATATTGCTGCATGGAGTATCTGACATTTTCCTGCCTATGTTTTCCTCTAGGACCTTTATTGTGTCATGACTTACATTGACTTCTTTTATCCATCTTGAGTTATTTTGGTGTATGGTGTAAGTTGGTGGTCTGGTTTCAGTTTTTGAATGTTCTTGTCCAGATCAGCCAACACCATTTAGTGAAGAGGCTATGTTTACTCCATTTTATGTGACTACTCCCTTTGTCAAATATTAACTGACCATATTGACATGGGTTTATTTCTGGGCTCTTTATTCTGTTCTGTTGGTCTATGTGTCTTTTCTTAGCCAGTTCCAGGCTTTTTCAAATACAGTGGCCTTGTAATATAGTTTGATATCAGGTACTGTGACCCCTCCTACTTTGTTGTTTCTCCAAATGGCTGAGGCTCTTCATGGGCATTTATGGCTCCTTATAATTTTTTGAAATATTTGTTGTCTATCTGTGAAATATTTCATTGGTGTTTTATAGGCATTGCATTGAATCCATAGATTGCTTTGGGTAGTACGGATATTTTAATGATGTTAATTCTTCCAGTCCACGAACACAGTATATGCTTCCATTTATTTGTGTCTTCTTTAATTTCTTTCTTCAGTGTTGTGTAGTGTTTTTTAAAAATATATTTTAGTGATTATGCTATTACAGTTTTCCCATTAGTCTCCCCTTTATCTCCCTTGCCCTGCAGTGCCCCTCATTCCAGCAATGTCCCCTGCCTAGTTCATGGCCATGGGTTGTATATAGATGTTCTTTGGCTTCTCCATTCCTTATACTGTTCTTAACCTCCCCAAGTATTTTCTATCTACCAATTATTCTTCTTATTCCCTGGACCTATTTCCCCATTCTGCCCACTCCCCCTCCCCACTGATAACCTTGTATGTAATCTCCATTTCTGTGATTCTGTTCCTTTTCTATTTGTTTGCTTAGTTTTTGTTTTTTAGGTTCAGCAATGATAGTTTTGAGTTTATTTTCCTTTTACCGTTCATAGTTTTGGTCTTTTTCTTTGATAAGTCCTTTAACATTTCATATGATAGGGGCTTGGAGATGATGAACTCCTTTAACTTGACCTTATCTGGGAAGCACTTAATCTGCCCTTCATTTCTAAATGATAGCTTTGCTGGATAGAGTAATCTTGGATTTAGGTGCTTGCCTTTCATGACTTTGAATACTTCTTCCCAGTGCCTTCTTGCCTGCAAGGTTTCTTTTGAGAAATCTGCTGATAATCTCTTGGGAACTTCTTTGTAGTTAACTGTCTACTTTTCCCTTGCTCGCTTTTAAGATTCTCCCCTCGTCTTTAATCTTGGGTAATTTAATTGTGATGTGCCTTGCTGTATTTCTCCTTGGATCCAAGTTCTTTGGGATTCTCTGAGCTTCCTGGACTTGCATGTCTAGTTCCTTTGCCAGATTGGAGATGTTTTCCTTCATTATTTTTTCAAATAATTTCTGAATTTCTCTCTCTTCCTTTTCTCCTTCTGGTACTGTTGCCATGACGTGTGCAGGGAGGAGGTCTCTGAGGGGGGCGACAGGAGATTAAGAAAGACACAGACACAGACAGTTTAAGGAAAATTGGGGACCGGGTGGGACGTCGTCCTCTGATGGAGAGACAATGACCCTGAACATGTTCTCCATGTTTATTTTATAAGATTTAGTTGGATAAAGCTCAAGAACATTTCACAGGCTCGGGCAAAAACTGCAGGCATAATTGCTCCATTCCCAGGCTATCTAAATGATAAATATTTCTTCTGCAAAAGTTACAGTTGCATTCTGTTAAAGTTTGTGGCTAATTATTTAACTATCTCCTTCTTAACCCCTGTGGCTTCTATCTGTACGATGCCAGCCTTCACTGTCCTCCACACCCTGTGATTCAGATTTTGGAACATTTAAAATTGTCCCGGTGTTTCCTCAGTCTCTCCTCACTTCTTTGAATTCTTGTTTCTTTATTCTGTTCTGGTTGGATGTTTATTTCTTCCTTCTGTTTCAAATCGTTGCTTTGAGTCCTGGTTTCCTTCCCTTCACTGTTGGTTCGCTGTATATTGTCCTTTATCACTTTGTATAGCCTTCATATCTTCCTTTATTTTGCATCTCTACTCAATCATTTCTCAGAGCATCCCAATTACCAGTGTTTTGAACTCTGCATCTGTTGTTTATATCCTCATTGCTTAGTTCTTTTTCTGGAGTTTTGATGTGCTTTTTCATTTGGGCCATTTTTCTTTCTCTCTGCACACCTGTAATTTCGTGAGAGGTGGAGCCTTAGGTATTTGTCAGGGCTGTGCAATCTGTTTGGCTGTGTTGTGGCACTGTATGTGGGGGAGGGGTCAGAGAGGGAGTAATGCCCCTCACTTGGCTCTCATCCCACTTTCTGTCACTTCTTCACTTCCCACAAGTGGATCGAGTGCTTTCCCGTGCTGATTCCTGGGTGGGTAGGCCCGTGTAACAGGCTGTCCTATAAGACTGGGAGTTTCTCCTGCCACTTCATCCTGCACAGGGTTTTACAGCCTGAGCTTTTGAGGTTTTAGTTTCCCTTGCTGGAAGCCTGGGTTGTGCGGTTTGTCTCACTCCGCAGTTGTCTTCATGCTTATCTGCAAGCGAATGTGGGACCACCTTGTCTGCCTGCTGTTGCCTCATTAGCCCCCGTCCACCAGTCACTGCCTTGCTGTGCATCCTCTCCATCCAGGCTGGATGAATGTTTCTTCTTTAACTCTTTAATTGTCAGACTTCCATATAGTTTGATTTTCTGGCAGTTCTGGTTGTTTTTTGTTTTTAAATTGTGAAATATTTGAACAGTTATAAGCTAAATTGGTTGTTATCCTTATTATGGATGTTTGAGGAAGTGAAACTTGTCTACCTACACCTCCATCTTGGCCAGAACTCGGTATTGTGTAGTTTTCTGAATACAGGTCTTTTACCCCCTTGGTTAAGCTTATTCCTAAGTATTTCATTTTTTTATTGTTATAATAAATAACAGGATTTATTTCCTAAGTTCTGTTTCTGTTATTTCATTGTTACTTGTAATATTTCTGATACTTGAAAGAACATGGATGGCCCCACAGACATCGTGATGATGATGATAATGATGATGATGATGATGATGATGATGTCAGGAAGAAACTGGACCAAGGAAACTTAATATATGATTTAATTTTTATAAAGTTGTAGAATAGCCCCAAATCAGTTGTGGGAATAGAATTTAAATTTGTAGTTTTCTGATGAGGAAATGGAGGAATGGAGGCAACTTTCTGGAGTGAAGGAAAAGTTATGTATCTTGACTGGGGTGTGCTATCCATTGAATGTTTTTGTCCCTGCCAGATTCATCAGTAGAAATCCTAACCCCCTAGGAGATGGCGTTAGAAGGCAAGGCCTTTGGGAAGTGATTAGGTGAGGAGGACAGAGCCCTCATGGAAGGGATCAGTGCCTTTAGAAAAGAGGCCTCAGAGGGATCCCTCACTCCTGCCATGTGCGGTTATAGGAAGAAGGTGCCCTCTGTGAAGCAGGAAGTAGTTTTCACCAGACACTGAACCTGAGCTGCCTAGAACTTAGACATCCAGCCTCTGGAACTGTGAAATCCAGTTCTCTTGTTTATAAGCTACCCCATCAATGGTATTTTTTATAGCAGCCCAAACAGATGAAGATAGGTTTGTGGTTACAAATCAAACCCCATCAAACTGCACCCTCAATATCTATGTATTTTATTGCAATGCTAAGTATACTTTGGAAAGTTAATATGGTATAAAAGTTCTGACTTCAGCTTCTTTTTAACTCAATCTGAAGAATCACATCATTAATTTATCCCCAAAACATCTTCTTTACCTTTTCAAAAATCATTTCAATATTCCATTGAATGTGAATGCACTTAACTCCATATAGGGAAGTTACCAAAAACAACTTATCTCTCCTATTTTCTTCTCTTATGGATCATATATTTTAGTTGGAAAGAGTAACACACACATTAACATTTAGAAAAGAACTAAGAGCACTATTGTTTAAATGTGTTTTATACAACACTGGAGGATTTTTTTTTAACATCAGTGCAGTGTGCAGTATTTACACAATTACAAGCATGCCTTGGCCTCAGTCTGAAATGAACTGGCCATGATGAAAAATGCTAATTTTAAGAAAAAAAAAGTAATTTATAAAAGGTATAAAGATGACTAGAACTAATTGTAATGGTAAGGATTAGAAAATTTATGAATTCCAACATTAGATGTGTATTAAGGATTTTTGGAAAATGGAAAAGACAAAATGGTTTAGCCATTTGGAAAAGAGTAATAATAAGTTAACCATTTATATTTCATGTGACTAGAAAATATTAATTGTGAGGGTATCTGTGAGGACAGGGATGATAAAGAAGATGGTAATATTTGAAAAATGATTTAGCTGTTTTTAGCATTCGGGTCCTAGAAAATGTATAACCAGGAATGCCACTGTATAAAATGTTGCATAAATTCATATTTTATCTGAATGGTCTGTAAAGGATTGTTCCTACTGGACACAGAGAGAATACAGAAATGAATTAGTTTTTTTTCCAATATTTTCCTATATACTTTCTTTTTTAAAAAATGTTATTTACTCACTTTCAGAGAGGGGGAAGGGAGGGAGAAAGAGGGAGAGAAGCAATGATGTGAGAGAGAAACATCAATCAGTTCCCTCTCCTGTGCGCCCTTACCAGGGACTGAACCTGCAATCCAGGCATGTGCCCTTGCCCTGATCAGGAATCTAACCAAAGACCTTTCACTTTTCAGGATGGCGCCCAACCAAATGAGCCACACTGTTCAGGGCATAAGTGAGTTAGTTTTGAGTAATCATGTTAGTATGATTACCCTTTCAAAATTCTTCTTGAATTAAAAAATAAAACCAAAGTCAGAAAAAAAATTCTTTGTGAATTATTTTGTTTGTCTCACCCATCAAAACTTGTGCCAACTTACATTATCTCCTGCTTAAAGGAGGGTAATGGGATTATTTTGGGAGGAGGAAGTAGGTTGGTAAATGTAGGGGTGTTCAATATGACTGAAGTCTGTGGAGACAGTTAGAGGCCAATTCATGAATTTTTCTAATTGAAAAACTTCATGAGATTTTAAACTATTCATAATTTTAAAGTCAGTTAAGATTTTGAAGATATCATGGACCAGCCCTGACTGGTGTGGCTCAGTAGGTTGGGCATCGTTTCAGAAAGCAAAAGGTCATTGGTTTGATTCCTGGTCAGGGCACATGCCTGGGTTGCAAATTCCATCCCAAGTCAGGGCATGGACAGGAGGCAACATATCGATGTCTCTCTCACATCAATATTTCTGTCCCTCTCTTGCTTCCTCCCTTTCCCTCTCTCAAAAAATAAATAAATAAAATCTTCTTAAAAAGAATATCATGAGTCAGATTATAAATTAATATTTTTAAGCAATGGTATACTTATGGTAGAATTAGGCTCTACTGCTATTACAGAAAGAAAAAGAGAGAGCACACAGTGCATGATGCCAAGCAAAACACAATATGTATAAAGGGGTTTGGCTATATATGAAAATGAGAGATGATTTAATAGATTTTGCAATAGTTGTAATTCATACCATTCTCTATGGCAAAAAAAGGATCATGACCATATTTTGCTAAATGATAGTCTTAAAACAATTTGTGGGTTTTAATGAGACATTCTGTGTTGTTTTGTGAAATCATGCAGATTTGAAAAGTTTTGTATTCAGAGCAACCTCAGCAAAATGGCAGACTAGGAAGCTGCAAGCTCTCATTCCCCCACAGTAAGTGAAACAACAACAACAAAAAAATAGAAACTATCTGAACCAATTTTATATGAGGTCAGGGGGGGAAATATCAAAGGCTTAAAGCAACCAAGCAACCAAGGAAAGGCCTAATCAAGAATAAGCCATTTTCAGATTGCCTCAGGAATTCATTGGAACCTCTGAGAACACATAAGCTCAAGATGAGCCAAAGGAACAAAATCTTCAGTGCGGCTCCATAACCCAGAATAGTATTTGAAAATTTTGTTTGAAAAAGTCTCCAATGACTTTCAACAATCAAATTTTTAAAAAGCATTGCTTAGAAGGATGAGAATAATTTCCAGAGTTCATGCATTTTAATAATAAAATATGCAATTTTCAACAACCAAAAGCAAATCACAAAACATAGAAAACAGTAAACCATGGATCATTTGAAAGAACAAAATAAATTGACAGAAAGCATCTGCAGTGGAGCCCAGATATCAGACTTACTAGACAAAGACTATAAAACAACTGTGTTAAACATATTCATAGAGGTAAGGGAAAACGTGTACAAAGAGGCAAAGTAGAATGTTATGTACTTATAAGAGGGTAAATTCACCAAGAATATGTAATAATTATAATCATGGGTAACAAGCACCAGAGTTCCAGAATATATGAAGTAAACATTGAGAGCACTGGAGAGAGAAGTATAGTTTTATTTATAAAAATAGTTGGATACTTCAACATACCACTAAAAATATTTGATATGAGACAGAAGATTGATAAGATTATAGGACTTGAACCAACTGGACCTAGCAGAGATACAAAGAACTCTCTACCCAACAAGAGAATACACCTGTGATTGAAAAATAAATAAAAATTTTAAAATACATATTAGCTTTTGTTTTGTGTGTGTGTTTACCTTTACTTTTTCTGTCTTTTCTTTATATATATCTGTGTTTGAGATCCGTATTATTTTCCTTCTTTCTAAACATTTCTTGCAAGACAGGTCAACAGGAAAAAAAAATTTCTCAAATTTTGTTTGTCTGACAAAGTACTTATTCCTCCTTCACTTTTGAAGTATAATTTTATGGGATACAGACTTCCAGGTTAGTGTTTTTTTTTTTTTTCCTGTCAACACTTTATATTTCACTTCATTCTTCTTTCTAAGGAGAATTCAAATATAAATCTTATCTTTGTTCCTCTATAAATAAGGTGTTATCTCTTCTTGAATTCTTTCAGGATTTTTTTCTTGATCTTTTATTTGGTGCTTAACATTAATTTTTTTTCTTGATCATTGTTGTTTCAAATAATTATTCTGTTTCTTTCTTCTTCTTCTAATATTACCATTACATATTTATCACATCTTTTGTAGTAGTCCCACAGTCCTTGGATATTCTGTACTGTTTTAAGTATTTGTTCTCTTTGCTCTTTAGCTTTGGGGAATTCTATTGCTATATCCCCTAGCTCAGAGATTCTTCCTCAGCATGCCTGGTCTACTAATAAGCCCATCAATGGCATTATTCATCTGTGTCACAGTGTTTTCACCTCTAGCATTCTTTTTTTATTCTTTCTTAGGCTTTCCATGTCACTACTTACCTGCCATCTGTTCTTGTATGCTGATTACTTACCCATTAGAGCCCTTAGCATATTAATCATAGCTGCTTTCAATTCCAAGTCTGATCATTCCAACATCCCTCCCTGGTTTCAATGCTTGCTTCAAAATTGTTTTGTTTTCCCCTTTTGGTATGCCTTGTGATTTTTTCTTGATTCTTGGACATAAAATGTGGTAAGGTGTAGGTAACCATTGTATGGTCCTATGATTAGGTCTCAGTCCTTTAGGGAGCCTATACCTCTGGAATGTGAAATTCACAGTGTTTCTCATGTTTTTTTTTTTATTTTATTCCACTCTCCCTTAAGTTAAAGATGGCTAGACTGGACTAAAGTAGGGTATTTCCCTTCTCCCACGTGGAAGGCAAGAGATGACTGTATTGGGTATTTCCCCCATCCACCCACCCCTGCCAGTCATTTGGACTCTGCTAGTACCAAAACATGTTAGGCACTTGTTAACTAGTTAGTTCTGAGGGTAGGTCTCTGGCATACTTCTAAGTTATTCTCCACCCCTCCTGACCATGATGGGTTTTTCTCTAATAATAACTGTTAGATCCTTGACAAGCTCTTGTAGATAAAACTCACAAAAGTGTGTGACTCCCCTTTAACTGGATCACCTAAAGTTTTTAACTCTGAGAGCTGTTTACAATGAGCCACCAGCAATTATTCAATTATAGTTCAGGTTTTTCTTTCCCAAAACAGGTTTTGGCTTTGGTTTCCACTCATCTGTAATCACCTGGCTGCCTCTCCAATCTTGGGACCTTGGGGTTTGCCCTGTGTTCTCAGCTCTTTTTCAGATCTTAGATATGTTGTTGATTTTTTTCAATCTGTTTATCTTTTTGCTTGTTAGGATAGAGAGAGGTGACTTCCACACTCCTTACATGTGAAGCTATAAATCAGAGGGTTTGATCTCCAAAATATATAAAGAACTCACACAACTCCACTCCAGAAAGACAAACAACTCAATAAAAAAATGGACAAAATACTTAAAACAGACACTTTTCCAAGGAGGACATACAGAGGGCCCAGAGACATATGAAAGGATGCTCAGCTTCACTAGCCATCAGAGAGATACAAATTAAAACCACAATGAGATACCACTTCACACTGGTCAGAATGGTCATCATAAACAAATCAACAAACAAGTATTGGAGAGGATGTAGAGAAAAGGGAGCATTAGTGCACTGTTGGTGGGCATGCAGACTGGGGTAGTCACTGGAAAATAGGATGGAATTCCCTCAGAAAACTAAAAATGGGACTACTTTTTAACCCAGCAATTCCACTGCCAGGATTATATCCTAAGAACCCTGAAACACCAATGCAAAAGAACCTATGCACCCCGATGTTCACAGCAGCACAATTTACAATAGCCAAGTGCTGGAAGCAACCTAAGTGCCCATCAGTAAATAAATGGATCAAAAAACTATGGTACATTTACATAATGGAATACCTTGCAGCAGAAAGAAAGGAGCTCCTACCCTTTGTGACAGCACAGATGGAACGGGAGCGCATTATGCTAAGTGAAATAATGCAGGCAGTGAAAGAAAAATACCATGTGATCTCACCTTTAACTGGAACCTAATCAACAAAATGAACAAGCAAGCAAACTATAACCAGAAACATTGAAATTAAGAACAATCTGACAGTAACCAGAGGGGAAGTGGGAGGGGATAATAGGGGGAAGGAGGGAAGGGTATTCAGGAACAACTATAAAGGACCCATGGACAAAACCAAGGCAGGAGGTGGAAGCAGGGGAGGGAGGTGGGGATGGCTGGGGTTAGTGAGGGATAAATGCAGACAACTGTACTTGAACAACAATAAAACAACAACAACAATAACAAGAAAGAAATCAGAAGTCCTAATACACATTCTTTAATGGTACTCATGGGGCCCTGGCTGGGTAGCTCAGTTGGTTAGAGCATCGTCCTAATATGCCAAGGTTGCAGGTTCAATCTCCAGTAAATAAAAGGTCATCAAATGAATTCATAAATAAGTGGGACAACAAATTGATATTTTTTTTCTATCTCCCCTCTCCCTGCTCCCTTCCTCTTTCTCTCCAAATCAATAAAATGAATTTTAAAATAATGCTTATGGAACATTCCCTAGGTTAAAATTCCCTAGGTCTAAATGTTAGACCATGAAACAATTCTTAATAAGCTTTAAAATACTGAAGTAATACAAAGTATCTTTGCTAATCACAATGAAGCCAGAATTGAATAAAATAAAACATGAAAATCTACAAATATATGAAAATTATATAACATAATATTGAACAACCAGTGATACAAAGAAGAAATCACATGGAAAATTCAAAAGTCCCTTGAGATAATTGAAAACAAAACACAACCTACCAAAATTTTCCAGCTGCATCAAAAATGGTGCAAGAAATATATTTGTAGCTGCAAATGCCTACATATGAAGATCTCAAATTAATAACCTAATTTTACAGTCTAAGAGACTAGAAAAAGCAGAGCAAGCTAAATTCAAAGCTATGAGAAGGAAGAAAAAATAAAGATTAGAGTGATTAATAAAATACAGAATAGAAAAACAAGAGAAAATCAACAAAACCAATAGTTCTTTTAAAAGTCAATAAAATTTACAAGCTTTCGTTGATTGACCATGAAAAAATGAGAGGGTTAAATTATCAGTATTAGAAATAGAATGGGGACATTATTGATTTTATAGAAATAAAAATGATTATAATGAGTTGGTTTGTGGGAAGAACACAACGTATAGCAAATATGACTAAATGTGGGCAAGTATAATTCTGGGTGGTGATGAATGACTATCTGTTATATCATTTCTATTCTGTTAGGTAGTGTTTTTCAAATTTTTCAAAAGGAAGCTCTTAAATATAGGATATATTATAAATAAAAAAGATAATAATATAAACATTTTATGGTATCAAAGTGAAAAGCCTAGATGAAGTGGAAAAATTTCTAAAAACACACAATCTACCAAGACTGAATTATTTAAAAATCTGCATGCTTATAACTAGAAAGGACTTTGAATCTGTAATTTAAAAAATCCTCCCAATAACAAGATGTCCAGACAGGACCAGATAGCTTCAGCAATACATACATTCTACCAAACATTTAAAGAACAATTAAAGCCAATCTTTCTCAAAATCCTTCAAAAATTGATGAGACAGTATTTTCTAACTCATTCTATGTGGTCAACATTACTTTGATACTGAAACCAGACAAGGACACCACAAGAAATGAAGACTACAAAGTAATACTTCTTATGAATATTGATGAAAATCCTCAAGAAAATACTAGCCAACAGATTTTAGTAGCATATTAATAGAACTGCACACATTCACTAAGTGGGTTTTATTCCTGGGATGCAAGAATAGTTCAATATATAATAATCAATCAGCACAACACACTTCATTAACAGAATTAAGGAAAAAGTCAATTTGATCATTTCAATTGATATAGAAAAAGCATTTGACAAACTTAAACATGAAAATCCCAGGTGGGGGTATGGGATATGCAACCACATATTCATGTTTCTCTCCCTCTTTCTCCCCAACCCTCTATCTAGAAAGAAATAAAATCTTTTTAAAAAATAAAGGCTCTCCCACAAGATTGCCACCCCCCCTACATACACCCACTTCAGATCCCAACGGAAAGCCCAAGTTACCACTTGTGCTTCTGACCAACCGGCTACAGATAAGTGGTTCCAATGATCTCTCCTTGGGTTTGATTAATTTGCTATAGCATCTCATAGGACTAAGGAAAACACTAAATTACATTTACCATTTTATTAAAGGATACAATAAAGAACACAGATAAATAGCCAGATGAAGAGGTACATAAAGTGAGGTCTGGGAGAGTCCCAAGCATAAGAGCTTGTGTGCCCATAAAATTGGGATGCGTCACCCTCCAGATGTGGATGGGTACACTACCTGGAAGCTCTCCAACTTCCTACTACTGAGATTTTATAGATGCTTCCTCTGTTTCTAGCCCCCTTCCCCTCTCTAGAGAATAGGGCTGAAAATTCCACACATTTTTTTGGTCTTTCTGCTGACCAGTTCCCATCTAGGAGCTACCCAGGAGCCCACCTAAAGTCACCTCATTAGAAAAAAAGATGCTCCTAGTGCTCTTATCACTTAGAAATTCCCAAGGATTTTTGAAGCCCTGTATCAGAAACAGGGTCAAAGACAATATTAAAACAAGATGCTCTGAGTGCTCTTACCACTTAGAAAATTACAAGGATTTTAGAAGCTCTGGGCTGGAAACTGGGGACAGATCTCTATACACACACACACACACACACACACACACACACACACACACACACACAAAAAAAAAAAAAAAAAAAACCCAAAAAGAAAAAACAACCCAGATACATATATATATGTGTGTGTGTGTATATCCACACACACATACATATAGGTATTATACATATAGATATATATACTTATTTATTGTTTCACATGAAAGTAAATACAACACAAAAAAAGGATGAAGTATTACCTTTACACAAATTAATTCAAAATGGATCAAAATCATAAACTTTTCTTTTTTTTTGTTTTACTGATTATATTATTACTGTTGTCCCATTTCTCCCCCTTTATTTCCCTCTGCCCCACACACCCCCTCCCACCCGCATTCTCCCCGCCCTTTAGTTCATGTCAATGGATCATATATATAAGTTCTTTGGCTTTTATATTTCCTATACTATTTTCAACCTCCCCCTATCTATCTTCTACCTACCATTTATACTACTTATTCTTTGGACCTTTTCCCCCTCTCTCCCCACCTACTCCCCTGCTGATAATCCTGCATGTGATCTCCATTTCTGTATTCTGTTCCTGTTTTAGCTGTTTGCTTAGTTTGCTTTTGCTTTAGGTTTGGTTGTTAATAACTGTGAGTTTATTGTCATTTTACTGTTCTATTTTTAATCTTCTGTTTCTTATATAAGTCCCTTTAACATTTCATATAATAAGGACTTAGTGATGATTAACTCCTTTAACTTGACCTTATCTGGGAAGCACTTTATCTGCCCTTCCATTCTAAATGAAAGCTTTGCTGGATAGAGTCATCTTGGATGTAGGTCCTTGACTTTCATGACATGGAATACTTCTTTCCAGCCCCTTCTTGCCTGCGAGGTTTCTTTGGAGAAATCTGACAGTCTTATGGGAACTCCTTTGTAGGTAGCTGCCTCCTTTTCTCTTTGTTTTTTCTGCTTTTAAGATTCTCTCATCTTTAATCTTGGCTAATGTAATTATGATGTGCCTTGGTATGTGCTTCCTTGGGTCCAACTTCTTTGGGACTCTCTGAGCTTCCTGGACTGCCTGGAAATCTATTTCCGTTGCCAGTTTGGAGAAATTTCCCTTCATAATTTGTTCAAATAAGTTTTCAATTTCTTGCTCTTCCTCTTCTCATTCTGGTACGCATATGATTTGGATGTTGGAATGTTTAAAGATGTCCTGGAGGTTCCTAATCCTCTCCTTATTTTTTTGAATTCTTGTTTCTTCATTCTGTTCTGGCTGAATGTTTCTTTCTTCCTTCTGGTCCACACTGTTGATTTGCGTGCCGGTTTCCTTCCCATCACTCTTGGTTCCCTGTACATTTTCCTTTATTTCACTTAGCATGGCCTTCATTTTTTTTTTTTATCTAATTTGTGACCATATTCAACCAGTTCTGTGAGCATCCTGATTACTAGCGTTTTCAACTGTGCATCTGATAGGTTGGCTATTTCTTCATTGCTTAGTTGTATTTCTTCTGGAGCTTTGATTTGTTCTTTCATTTGGGCCTTTTTTTTTTTTTTTTTGTCTTGGTGTGCCTGTTATGTAGTAAGGTTGTAAGGGGTGGAGCCTTAGGTATTCACCAGGGCAGGACAATGCACATCGCTGTGCTGTGATGCTGTATGTGGGGGAGAGGTTCTAGAGGGGACAATGCTGTTTGCTCTGTTCTCTGTCGGCTTTCAGTTACTTCCCTGCTACCCACAATCAAATTGGGCCCTTCTGGTGCTGATTCCTGGGTGGGTGGCTTGTGTACATTCTAGGACCCTGTTGGTCTCTCCAATGAACTCTCCTGTGAAGCTGAGACTTTGTCCCACTGCTGCCTCAACCCCCCCAGGTGTTTTCAATCAGAAATTTGAGGCTTTATTTCCCTACTGGAACCCTGGGCTGTGTGATCTCACTTCCCAGTTGTTCCTCCTGGTTTATTTGCACATAAATATGGGACTGCCCAGTCTGCAATCTGTCCTCTTGCTGGGTCCACCAGCCACAGCCTTGCCATGAATCCTCTCTCCCCCTCCTACCAGTCTGGATGAATGTTTCTTCTTTAACTCCTTGGTCATTGGAGTTCCATACAGTTCAATTTTCTGGCAGTTCTGGTTGTTTTATGTTTTTTAAATTTGTTGTTGTCCTTCTTTTGGTTATGTGAGGAGGCACAGTGTGGCTACCTACACCTCCATCTTGGCCGAAAGTAAAATCATAAACTTAAGTGCTAAAAAATTAAAATACTTCAAAGATAAGATATGGGATAATCTTCAGGATACTCTTCATGATATTGGATTTGGTGATGACTTCTTGGCTATGACACAAAAAGACAAAAATTGATAAGTTAGACCTCATTTAAGTCAAAACTTTCGTGCAATAAAAGACTACAAAGATTAAAGACAATCTCCAGAACAGGAGAAAATATTTGCAAATCATACATCTGATTAGGGATTAATATCCAGAATATATAAAGACTCCTACAACTCAACAAGAAAAAAACAACCCATTTCAGAAATGAGAAAGGGACTTGAATAGATAGATACACACTTCTCCAAAGGAAGATTTACCAATGGCCAATAGGCACATGAAAAGATGTTCAACATCACTAGATGTTATCGCCTGAATATTTGTGAATCCCCAAATTCATATGCTGTAGTTCTAATCCCCAGTATGGCTATATTTGCAGATGGACCCTCTAAGAAAGTAATTAAGGTTAAATAAAGACATAAGGGTAAGATGATGATGTAATAGGATTAGTGTCCTTATAAGAAGAGACACCCAGATGCTCACTCTCATTCTTTCTCTCTCTTTCCCCCCTCTTCTCTCTCTCCCTTTCTCCCCCACCTCCACTAACCGACTCCTCATGCACACTTATCCACCCAGGATAGGTCATATAAGGATACAATGATAAGACAGTCATCTCCAAGCCAGGAAGAGAGCTCTCATCAGAAATGAAATCAGCAGAAATGTTGATCTTAGACTTCTTACCTCTGCAACTGCAAGAAAAATAATTTCTATTGTTCAAACCACCAAGATTGTAATATTTTGTTGTAACAGCCTGAACAAACTAACAAAGATTTTGGTACTGAGAAGTGGGATGTTGCTGTAGCAAATACATAAAAATGTTCAAATGGCTTTGGAATTGAGTGATAGGTAGAAGCCAAAAGTTTCTAGACATGTGCTTTAAAAAATCTAGACTGTCTTGAAGGAACTATTGGTGAAAGTATGGAAGTTGAAAGTGAGGATGTATAAATGTACCATAATTTTTTGATCCACTCAATTACTGGTGGGCACTTAGGTTGCTTCCACCACTTAGCTATTGTAAATTGTGCTTCTATGAACATTGGGGTGCATGGGTTCTTTTGCATTGGTGTTTCAGAGTTTTTTAGGGTATAATCCCAGCAGTGGAATTGCCAGGTGAAAAGGCAGTTCCATTTTTAGTTTTTTTTTTTTTTTTGAGGAAATTTCTTACTGTTTTCCACAGTGGCTACACCAGTCTGCATTCCTACCAACACTGTACTAGGGTTCTGTTCTCTCTACAATCTCATCAGCACTTGTTGTTTGTTGATTTGTTTAAGATGGCCACTCTGGTGTGAGGTGGTATCTCATTGTGGTTTTAATTTGCATCTCTCTGATGGCTAGTGATGCTGAACATCCTTTCATATGTCTCTGGGCCCTCTGTATGTCCTCCTTGGAATACTATACAGCAGAAAGAAAGAAGGAACTCCCACCCTTTGTGACAGCACGAGTGGAACTGGAGAGCATTATGGTAAATGAAATAAGCCAGGCAGTGAAAGACAAATACCATATGATCTCACCTATAAGTGGAACCTAATCAACAAAACAAACAAGCAAGCAAAATATAACCAGAGACTATGAAATAAACAACAAATGGACATTAGCCAGAGGGGAGGAGGGTGGGTTAAATGAGAGAAAGAAGGGGAAGGGTCATCAAGGAACATATATAAAGGACCCATGGACAAAGCCAAAGGTGGGTAGGATTGAGGGTGGGAGGTGGGGGTTGGTATGACCAGGGAGAGCGGGGTGGGGAATGGAGACAACTGTATTTGAACAACAATAAAAAATATTTTAAAAAGTGAGGATGTAGAGGAAAGGGAACCCTCGTGAACTGTTGGTGGGATTATAAATTGGTGCAGTCACTATGGAAAACAGCATGAAGTTTCCTAAAAAAATTAAAAATTGAATGACCATATGAACTGGCAATTTTACTTCTGGGTATTTATCTGGAGAAATCCAAAACACTAATTCAAAAAAAGATATATGTACTGTGGGGGATCCCCAGTCATCAGAGTTTCTCCTGGTTGTGATGAAAAAGAAGTTGTCCCTGACACAATTTGTTGTTCTGGCAGGAAAGGGAGTGGCAACTCCCTTTGGTGGAGAGTGCCTGGAGCCCTTCTCCAAAACTGCTTTTTTTAGGATTGGAATGTGCAGGGGTATACAGTATGCATGCATAGCTCACCAATCAATGTCAACAATATTATCTATAGAAAACAATTGAAGGAACACAGAGATCTGCCTCAGGGTCTGTGAGACATGCTGACACCAGATGGTTGCTAAGGCATGTTTCTTGATGCAAGGAGTTCACTCCTTACACTTTCAGCTTAATCATCTGGTTTATATCAACAGGGCTATACCAAAGCAAAACAAGCTTTCAAGGATACAATGTATTTATCAGGCCTGATTTCCCACGGAACCCTCAGTGTTAGTGTCGGGCCATGCCTGCCACTTGCTTTCCAGTGAAACTTACTGGCCTCTTTCAAGGCCTTCTTTCAAGGGGGTACAATCTCTGAAACCACACAGAGCTGTCCCCAACATCTCTCCTTTTTTTGTTTGTTATGGCAGACACGATGGTAAGTCTGATGAAGCCTGCTACTTGCTTTTTGCATATATGATCCCTGGAAAACAGTTTGTATATACATTTCAAGGCACTAAAGACCACAATGATTAGGAGGCATTCCATAGCCCCCATGACCCAGACATGCAAATTTAGTCCTTAAAACCAACTTTTTGTATTGAGCTATTGTAAGATGTCATGCAGGGTCTGAAAGACCTTCTCCTCAGTGAGCCGTTTATTGTCCTGGAATTGATGATGTAGCTCAAGCTGGAATTGATCAATTTGTCCCTTGAGACTGGAGGAGAAGGCCCCTTGCAAGTGATGTTGGACCTCCTCCCATGAGTGCTGACTGGAGTTCCACTTCAGGGGAGTGACACACAGCTGAGAGAAGCTTGGATCACAAGTGAGCTGTTGGTGAGTGACAAGAGTGTCTTCATCATCTGTATTATTTCTTCCTGGACTGGGGGAGTCCAATGGAATGGAGGTGGGTCATGGAGCAGGGTAGTCTTTTCTATGATATGGCCTCACCCTCTCTGCTGGCAGCTCCAAGGGTCATTCTGAAGAGGAAACACAAGCATACCCTCTTCCTCAAGTTAGTAAATCAACAGGTTCTTTGTGGTTGGTGACGTAGGAAAAGCTACACAATGATTTCAAATTTGGGGGTTAACTGTCTAGTTTGAATTGCTTGATTGACAAGACTCAGCTCAGCTCCTGTGAGTGAGCGAGAAGCCTCTGTGAGGTTAATTGGGGGTCTCTTCTTCTGTTGGCTTCAAGCTCTTAACCCTTGGCTGCCTGTTGTACAATGGGCAGAGAGCAGTACGAACGAGGCTCCAAGTGAAGAGGCATCGAGAGTCTATGTCTGCTCCAAGCTCTTAGTGCTACTTTAGTTGCTGCCCTACCTTCTCCCAGACTGAGAGGTGCAAAGATCCCTTGCCTGGGAACTAAGGGCAATGATATTTTAACTTCTCGTAAAAGATAGGTTAAGTGCTGGTCCTTGACCTGGCAGCCCACTGCTCTGAGCAGCTGCTGGAGCAATCAAAAGTAAATTTCTCATCCCTTTGATAGCCCTGTTCCCATCTCTGTTAGATGGCAGAAAGATAGTAGAAAGATCTCTCTCCTCTTAAGAATTAAACCTGAGTAGGGAGTTGAGGGGTTATACAGTGGCCCATTCCCTGGGAGTGACCTGAGAAGCAGTTTGTTCCAGCCTTAGAGTGACCTTTCCCTGCTTTGCTCTGCTCATGAGTCTAGAGAAAAAGCAGCTGAGGTTAGTAGGTTCCAAGTGGCAGGGCAGTCCTCAACATGTACCCTATGTTCATTGCAGCATTATTTACAATAGCCAAGGTATGGAAGCAACCTAAGTGTCCATGGACAGACAAATGACAAATGGATAAAGAAGATGTGGTACAAATATACAATGGAATATTATTCAACCATTAAAAGGAAATGAAATCTTATCATTTGCAACAACATGGATGGACTTAGAGCGTATTATGGTAGGTGAAATAAGTCAGAGAAAGATAAATACCATATGGTTTCACTGTATGTGGAATCTGAAAAAAAAAATGAGCCAAAAAACCAGAAACAAACTAACAGAGAACAAATTCATGGTCACCAGATGGGAAGGGGGATGGGCGATCAATAAGAAAAATGAGGGATTGAGGCTTCTGGCCAAGATGGAGGCATAGGTAGATATGCTTCACTTCCTCACACAACCAAAAGGACAACAACCAATTTAGACAAAGAAAATAACCAGCAGTGCCAGGGAATTGAACTGATGGAAGTCTGATAATCAAGAAGTTAAGTAAGAAACATTCACGCAGACTGGCAGCCAGGGCAGAGAGGACACAGTAAGGTGGTCACTGGCAGATGGGGCAGGTGAGGTGGTGCCTGGCAGACTGGGCAGTCCCACATTTGTGTGCAGATAGGCTGGGAAGAACAACTAGGAAATGAGACAGAACATGCAACCCAGGGTTCCAGTGTGGGCAAATAAAGCCTCAAAACCTCTGGCTGTAAATATCTGGGCTGCGGTGGGGGGAGAAATTCCTTCTATCACAGGAGAATCCATTGGAGGGGCCCACGGGATCCAAGAATGTACACAAACCCACCCACCTGGGAATTGGCACCAGAATGGCGCAATTCACTTGTGGTTAGCATGGTAAGTGACTGAAAGTGAGGCAAGAGATGAGCAAGGGGCACTGTTCCCTCTCTCACACCTCCCCAACATACAGTGCCATGATGCAGCCAAACAGGTTGTCCTGCTCTGGCTTATACCTAAGGCTCTGCCCCTTACAATGTAACAGTTGTGCAGAGACAAAGAAATATGGCCCAAATGAAAGAACATATCAAAACTCCAGAAAAAGAACTAAGTGACAAGGAGATAGACAACCTATCAGATGCAGAGTTCAAAACACAGGTAATCAGGATGCTCACAGAAATGATTGCATATGGCCACAAAATAAAGGAAGAAATGAGAGCTATACAAAGTGACATAAAGGAAAATATACAGTGAACCAACAGTGAAGGGAAGAAAAGTGGGATTCAAATCAATGATTTGGAATGGAAGGAAGAAATAAACATTCAACTGGAACAGAATGAAGAGACAAGAATTCAAAAAAAATGAGAAAAGGCTGAGGAACCTCTGGGACAGCTTTACATGTTCCAACATCTGAATCATATGGCTGCCAGAAGAAGAGGAAGAGCAAAAAGTTGAACACTTATTTGAAAAAATAATTAAACATCTCCAATCTGGCAAAGGAACTAGACATGCAAATCCAGGAAGCTCAGAGGGTCCCAAAGAAGTTGGACCCAAAGAGAAACACACCAAGGCACATCATAATTACATTAGCCAAGATTAAAGATGAGGAGAGAATCTTAAAAGCATCAAGAGAAAAGCAGAGAGTTACCTATAAAGGAGTTCCCATAAGACCATCTGCTGATTTCTCAAAAGAAATCTTATAGGCAAGAAGGGGCTGGGAAGAAGTATTCCAAGTCATGAAAGGCAAGGGCCTACATCCAGATTATGCTATCCAGCAAAGCTTTCATTTAGAGTGGAAGGGCAGATAAAGTGCTTCTCAGATAAGGTCAAGTTAGAGGAGTTCATCATCACCAAGCCCTTATTATATGAAATGTTAAAGGGACTTATCTAAGAAAAAGAAGAAGACCAAAACTATAAACAGTAAAATGACAACAAACTCACAACTATCAACAATTGAACCTAAAAAACAAAAACCAAGCAAACAGCTAGAACAGGAACAGAATCACAGAAATGGAGATCACATGGAAGGTTATCAGCAGGGAAGAGGAGGGAGGGAATGGGGGGAAACGTACAGGGAATAAGAAGCATAATTGGTAGGCACAAAATAGACAGGGGGAGGTTAAGAATAGTGTAGGAAATGGAGAAACCAAAGAACTTATAGGTACTACCCATGGATATAAACTAAGGGGGTGGAATGCTGGAAAGAGGTAGGACACAGGGCTGAGGGGGATAAAGGGGAGAAGAAAATGGGATAACAGTAATAGCATAATCAATAAAATATACTTTAAAAATTGAAATGCAAAAAAAGGAAAAGTGAAGGGATTAAGAAGTAAAAATTGGCATATATAAATAGTCACGGGGATGTAAAGCACAACATAGGAAGTATAGATAATAGTATTATGATAACTATGTATGGTGTCAAGTGGGTACAAACTTATCTGGGTGGTCACTTTGTAAGTTGTATAAATGTACAACCACTATGGTGTACACCTGAAACTAATATGGTATGTCAACTCTAATTGAAAAAGAAAAAAAAGTGTGACACATGTAAGTCCTGCTACATGGCAGTGGATTCACCTCAAGGATGATGTGAGCAGTGCATCTCTGGCCTAACAGAACAAGTAACCGCTGTAACCAGTAGGGTTTTTTTTTTTTCTTCCCCAGTAGACACACAGGATCTTAATTGAGAACATAATACAGACCACCATTCTTAACTCCTTGAGGTAAATATTATCTCTGTAACTGGTTTTGTTATTTATTGCCTCTCTGTTGGTGGAGGAGGCAGTTTAAGGAACTTTCTCTTGGCCTTTACTGCTTCAATGACCCTTACTCCATTTATCAGGGAACCAATGAGAGCATCCTGCTAAGTATGTCCATTGATTTTTCAATGAAGGACTAGGAAAAGACAACAGGCATATCTGTCAACCCTTTGCATAGATTATGAGAAAGATTTGTGCCAGCAATCTGCTTCTTACCTTATGCCCCCCACATTAATCGAGGATCATGATAGCATTTTGTTTCCGCTTGTAGTCAATGTCAACTCAGACCCTGTATTAGACAACACTAGTAAGAGCTGAAAAGTACCTATCTCCAAGATCTGAGTATAATTTGAGGATGGAGTGGGAGAATGGGTTTTATAAATACATTCCTTCAAAGTTTTCCCTTGTGGTGACCCTGCTTCCACTTCAGTCAATGGGTCTGGGTCTGAGAACTAACTCAGGTCTGGCAATTGGGTGAGGGATCATGATTTCCCACTGTGGCTACTAACATCATCCCTGAGATCTTTTTGCGTGCATCAGTCATTTTATAACCTCATTGGCTCCCCATCTATCTCTGTCCTAGGAATATCATGTTCTATTAGACATCATAGACCCCTGTGAATCAAAGATTACTGGGGTGATATTCCAACCTTACTAATATTAATTATACAGGTTTTGCCTTCAGTGGTTAAATGTCATCCTATAGTATCTGCCATTCTGGAATCCTGCCATCTCCAACAAGGCCTAGGAAGCCCAATTCTATAGCAGCATCAACCCAGGTCTACAGAAGATAGACACTATTCAGCTGCTTAGAAGTGACAGTGCCCCTTTCACTAGCCCATTCCCTATAGATTTTAGTGAAGGGATGCCCTCAGGACCCTCCTGGGCAACATATCCAGCTGGTGGATGTTCTAGTCTTACACCCTAAATTCATTTTAACATGCCCATGTCTCTCAGTATTAGGCCTGATTTCCATCACAATCTGCCTTCTTTCAGATGCAGGACATGAAGGCCTCTTTAAATGGAGGCTTTCTGGGTTTTATAAGATATTCCAACTTGATACCTGGCTGATCTGAGCCACCATATAGGAATTCTATAGCAATTAAAATAGGCATCAATTTCACAATTATAGTTATCATTGTTCCAGGACTTTCAAGAACTAGAGCACTTACCTAAGCCATTGCATCTCCTTCCACCTGAATCCACCACAGGTGAGGGACTTAGTTAATACAATGGCACAGGTATTATCATTACTCCACTTCCTGCTGTAAAAGAGTCCTTGTTGTCAAATGGCTATCGAGTGATCAAATGTCAAAATTCCATTCTTAGAATCCATGTCTTAGGATCACTTCTGGTACCAACTATCTTAGGTAGCTTTTGTCCTGGTGCAAACTCAGAGAAAAAGACTTTAGTTCAAGTAGTTCATTTAAGAGG
The DNA here is from genome assembly GCA_004027475.1 of Anoura caudifer. NCBI lineage: Eukaryota > Metazoa > Chordata > Mammalia > Chiroptera > Phyllostomidae > Anoura > Anoura caudifer. Next base: position 3,866 of record PVKU01010561.1, on the reverse strand, counting down.
TGCCTCCAGGAAATACAGGTGTATGAGTGGAAAAATAAAAAAGGGAAGGGAAAGAGACAATACAATGTGTGTTAATGAGAAGGCTACTGCTGTGAGCATCTGGGTCTCATTCATGATTTGATCTCTGAGAAACTGTAAAACTACCTCAGAATTGTTCAATATTAAGAGGGAGGAACCTGGTTTATCCACAAATTCCTACCTCTCAGTGGTTGCAGGCTGCTGCTTGAAGCACTGATTCCATAGCACTTTCTGACCTTTCATGCACACTGAGCAATCTTCTGGAGTTATTAAAAAAAAAAAAAAAAAAGCAACACCTCCCCAACCCCCGCAGAAAAATGCTCTCAATGATAGAGTCACATTTAGATGCCTGCATATACTGGTAAAATAAGGGACAAGAGGCTGGGAATGGAGCATTGATCTGATTTGGGATACCACCATTATCATACATAACATTTCCTTATGAACTTGATTCTATTTCTGAATTTTCTATACTGCTTCATTGATCATCTTTCATATTATTTATATGCCATGCTGTTTGAGTTACACATGCTTTCTATACACTATGTCTTAATATTAAATAGAGCTATCATTATCTTTATCAGTAATTTTATAGCTGGTTTATATTAACTTGGTATATAGACTTTATAATCAAATCATTTAACTCTAAAAATTGTTGGTTTTTCTGTTGAGATCATGCTGAATTAATATCTTTGAAAGAACTGGCATCTTTATGGATTCAGGAAATGCTGTCTAAGAATACATGTTTGTCTATTTGAATAAGTCAAAGTATTCTTTTCTTTGAAAATGTTCCACGTGCATTTGAAAAGAATGTGTATTTTGCTTCTTTGGAATGAAAGGTTCTATATATACCAGTTAAGTCTATTTGATCTAGGACATTGTTCAATGCCACAAAATTTTTGTTAATACTTTGTTTGGAAGATCTATTCATTTTTGACATTGCAGTGTTAAAATCCCCTACTATAATTGTGTTGTTATCAATATCTTTCTTGAAGTCCTCCAAGATTTTCCTTATGTATTTGGGTGCTCCTATGCTGGGTGCATAATGTTTGTGACTTCTTGATGGATTCTTCCCTTGAGTATTATGAAGTGTCCTTCTGGGTCTCTTTTTATGGCCCTTGTTTTGACGTCTGTTTTGTCTGATATGAGTATTGCTACCCTAGCTTTTCTTTCCTATCCATTTGCTTGCAGTATTTTTTTTCCAACCCTTCACTTTCAGTCTGGGTAGGTCTTTTGTTCTGAGGTGGGTCTCTTGTAGACAGCATTATGTGTGGGTCATGTTTTCTTATCCATTCAGCTACTCTACGTCTTTTGATTGGAGCATTTAACCCATTGACATTTAAGGTTATTATTGATAGATATTCATTCATCTCTCCCCCTTTGTACCTGTGTTTCTCTCACATACTTCTTTCCTTTCTCTTTTTATAGTAGTCTCTTTAGCATATCTTGTAGTGCTGGTTTGGTGCAGATGTATTCTTTCAGCCTTCTTTTGTCTGGGAAACTCATTTCACCTTCCATTTTAATTGAGAGCATCGCTGGGTAGTCTTGGTTGCAGGCCTTTGTTTTTCATTACTTGGAATATCTCTTGCCATTGGATTGGAGTGTTTCTGTTGAGAAAGCAGCTGCTGGCCTTATTGGAGCCGCTTTGTATGTTACTTCTTGTTTCTCCCTTGCTGCTTTTAAGATTCTCTCTTTGTCTTTAAAACTAAGCATTTTAATTATGAAATATCTTGGAGTAGGCCTCTTTGGATTCACCTTGATTGGGACTCTCTGTGCTTCCTCAACTCGCATGTTTTTTTTCCTCTCCAGGTTCAGAAGGTTTTCTGTCATTATCTTTTCCAAACAGGGTTTCTATCCCTTGTTCCTTTTCTTCTCCTTCTGGTATTCTTATGATTTGAATGTTGCTGCATTTCATGTTATCTTGGAGTTCCCTTAAGCTATCTTCATATTTTTTTAGTCTTTTTTTGTGAGCTGCTCTGCCTGGGTGTTTCTTTCCACCTTGTATTCCAGCTCACTAATTCTGTCCTCTGATCCATCCAGCCTGTTTGTCATTCCTTCTACTGTGTTTTTTTATTTCCAAAATTGTATTTTTTAATTTTTCCTGGTTTTTGTTTATAGTTTCTATTTCATACTGTTTCTTTTTCATACTGTTGTAGTTGTCACTCAGTTCTTTGCAGTTGTCTGTGAGTTCCTTGAGCATCCTTATAACCATTATTTTGAATTCTATATCTGATAGTTTGCTTACCTCCATTTCATTTAGCTCTTTTAGTGGGGAGTCTTCCATTCCTTTTGATTGCAGGTTCTTTTTTTGTCTCCTCATTTTAGGTGACTTTTTGTTTGTTTCTGTGCTTCCTGATGTTCCACTTTTCTAGCTGTCTTTGTAGGTGAACTTCTATGGTAGGAATTCTGCGGGATTCATTGGTGTGGTTTCTTTGATTTCCTTGTTTGGGTGGTCTAGTTTTGCCCTTTATTCTGTTTGTGTGGGCTCTCTTCTTGTACTTGGGTTTTTACCTGTTGGTGGTTCCTTTGTTGGTGGGTTCTCTCCTCCAGCAGGTATATTGATCTTCACAGCTCCCACCTAATTTTGTTTGTGATCAGTGTCAGGGGGAAGGCAAAATGGATTAAGACAGCTGGAGAGTATTCTATAGGATTTAAAGTACCAACAACTAGAGAAGAGATAGGAGATCCTTTGGATAAATATAGCGTTAACTGTGATATTTCACCCAACTAGCCACTTTTTATAAAAGGTGTAAAAGAGATAAGACTCTTGTTAGAGGGGAGGATTGTGAGCTGAATCCAGAAAACAGAGGACTTGTGTGAGTTTAGATGATGAGATATAGTGAGAGTAAAGGATAGAAAGTAGGCATAGTATGCGAGGGAACAGAGTTAACCACAACAGTAATAAAGCTCAGGGAGACAGTGAAATGGGCTAAGATCAAGGAGGGATGCTATGTAGTATTTACAATTGTATGGAACAACAATTATTTACAATCAAGTGGAACAACAATAATATGAGAAGAAATATATGATTTGAATAACAAGACTAGAAAGTACATGACCAAGAGTAGTGTGTTATTGGAACATGAGTGAAGTGAGAAAAGGAAAAGTAAAATACAATATGAAAGAGAGAATAAAGAAAACCTGTCAAACAATGCAATTAAGCAAAGAAATAAAATGGTGAAAACTAAACAGAAAGAAGAGAAATAAAAAATACTAATAAAATAAAAAAGTAAACAATGAAAAAAATAATAATACAAAAAAAGAATAAAATGCAAGTTTTATGGGATAGCAAAGTGAAATCTGTCTCAGTTTCTCTGTTGTTGGGGTTAGCCTTGTGCTCCCTCTTTAGATCTGTCTCTGGACCTTTCACAGCTCCAGGTCTTATTGTCTCACTTGGGGGTGGGGGGGTGCAGAGAAGAGAGGCAAAGAAAAAAGAAAAGAAAGGGAGGAAGGGGGGAAGAAAAACCTCCTGCTGACTTTAAACCCCCCAAGTGAGTTCTGCTGGTCTTCCTGGATGACACAGGCAGAGGGGCTGGGCTTTGCTTTTCTCCCTTCCTATGGTTTTGCAAGGATGGGGCCAGGTCTGGGCTGCAATATTTGCAGTTGCCTGGCCTCCAGCCCAGGTCCTTCATGAGCTGCTAGGCCCCTACTGTCCAGCTACACCAGGGCGCTGCCTTTAATACACGAGTTGTGCTGCGGTCTATGCGGTGCACCTCCTTCTTCCTCTTCGCAAGCCCAAGCCCAGCACAGCCAGAGCCCACAGCTGGGCAAGCAGCACAAGTCAACCGCCAGGAACTAGTATCATGAATCCGTTGCTGGGCAAGCAGCGCGAGTCAGGTGCTGCGGGG